>BQNB010000796.1:4582-14992 GCA_026074375.1 Tanacetum coccineum
TAGTAAAACTGGCGTAACTTTCGCGTTTTAAGCCCGATTTTGACGTTTCTTATGCCCACGCTTTCGTATTAGAACGAGTTATCATAATTTGACATTTTCATATTTTTTACCCTCTGATGAACAGTACTTTTTACTGTTCACACCAGTTATAAAGTTATTTTTATAGTTTTAATTATCGTAAAACCCGTAAACGTCATATTTTATTCGTTATAGCTCCATTTTTAGTGATTCTTTCGAGCACATTCTCATAATTGAAAGTTATACTTATTTATGAGGTTTACAAAAATAATTATTTCTGTCATGAACAGTAACTTTTATAAAAATAGTTTTATAAAAGTATTAATTGTTGTAAACTCGCGAAATTCATAACGCGTTCGTTATAAATTGAAAAATTACGATTATTATCATTTTGGAATCCTAAAAATATGTATAATTTGTTAAAAATACCAAACTTGCTGTTTGAATAATTTTTATAAAAAGTTTTTATAAAAATTCTTTTACGACTCCGTTTATTAACGTATAACTTGTTTTTACCGTATCTTTTTCGTTATTAATCCGTTTTTCGAGTTTCTTTTCTTTTTGGAATCTTCATGAGGTGTATTATCTTTATAAAATGTAAAACCCACTATATGGAATTCGAATCCAAACAGCCCCTTTGCATAGATTTTATATAATTAAGTATATACTTTTATTTTATATAGATACATATATTAGTGTCCATAGGTCCATTGTTTGTCTACATGAGTCCATGATTTCAATATTAACAAGCCATTACATCACATGAAAACATAAACTTTCCATAAGTAACTTTTAATTTATAAGTTTACACTTGAAAATCCCTTAACTTTACATATAAATAACCTTTTTTACTCCAAGTTTATATTTAGCCATTTTTACATATAAACCATATGTCTACAAGGGTATTTCTTCCAAACATGAGCTTTATTCTTAAGTGTCCACGTACATGATTAAAGTCCTTAATCCACATTGTTACCTCCATTTTTTGATCGAACAAGGAAAGTTCGGTCACTTCTACAAGGTAGCTTCGGTCTTTAATTAGTTAATTTTGTAATAGGATTAATATCGGGAATCGGGCTCGGTTAGATAATCTAATTATTGTATTATTTTTTTAGGTTTAATCCCAAGCAATACCGAGACAGGTCACTTAATCTAAATAATCCGCGCGTCACTTTTACGTGTCGGTATTTTAAACTACTTTTTATTTAGAAAAGAGTAAGTTGTTCAAAATATCAAAAATATCTATTCTCTTTTTCTCTCATTATCTGCTTGTCTCCTCTTTCTCTCTCTAAACAACTCAATCTTTCTTTCTCATTTCTAGTTCGATTTCGTGATCGATTGTGTGTTATGAAGTGTTAACGGGATCCTACAATTGGCATCAGTGCTACGTGTGGATTCGTGGTTGATTCTTTTGGTTTTAAACAGATCAAATTCCTTGTGGTAATATTGAAAAAAAATCAAACCCGAATTTTGGTGCCTTAGATGTGTGAATGTTTATGTTATTAGCAAGATCTAGCATATAGTAACTAATTGTGCTAGAGAAATCAAGTTAAAAGGTCAAAAAGGGTGCTTTTAGGCGATTTTTAGTAGTAAAAGTCGTAAATTTCGTCTTGCTTTTTTGACTCTCTGGGAAAAGGTCATTGTTTGCGTTTTGAATTTTCTTATGTTGCGTTTTTGATTTTCTAGTTGTCGTTGATTTTTTTATTAAACAGTTCCAAAACGCAATCTTTGCGTTTTTGTTAGATGAAATTTTTAAATCTTCAAATATCATAACCTCTATTTCGAATTTATTTTTTTATGGTTGCGAGTTTTGGATATTTCCTCTTGAATATTATATTGACTGCGTTTTGAGCTTGCGTTTTGGACCAAATCTCAACCATACGTTTTGATAACGATCTCGTTGCGTTGTGACCAAACAAATCGTTGCTCGAGCTTTAGTTACCATGATTCGTGTGCTGTTTTGACATACAATCGTTGGTTTTGACAAGAACTCGTTTGCGTTTTGACCAATTGCGTTTTGACAAGTTTCATTGCGTTTTGACAAAAATCACTGCGTTTTGTCTAGAAATCTTGTGTGAAGAAAAAGGGTTTCAGTAAAACAGCCATAACTTTTGATCCGTAAGTCTGTTTCAGGCCCGTGACCTCTCAAATCGAGAGAGACAAACGAGGACGGATTACGCTATATAGTCTTTAGCTGGTTACGGATTTTTTGAAGACTAAAACATACTCGTTTTACTAATGATTTAATGAATTTTTCAGTTTTTTTGGGCAATTTGGGTTGACTTGTTTTTGTTCTAGTCACAGGCCCATCTTTTTTTTTGCTGCGCACGTTTCAGTTGGGTGAGCCTATTTAACGCGCAAAAACAGCTGTAACCTAGCCAAAAAATTATCTATTTTTAGACTATTAAATCATTGGAGCTGATCGAATCAATCATTCACGGTTTTCTATTGATTTTATAAAACTCCCTGTTAAAGTTTTATCGGTTCTTGTGTTCATCGACTTGTAAAATCTCGCTACGTGAACGTCTTTGTATTCAAAACCACAACAAGCTCAGAATCACTTCATATCCAATTAAGATACAAACAAATTCTTTTACACGTCTTAATTCACGATTAAAATGGGAATAAAGGTTACTTCTCTTCGGGTTTAGTTTTAGATGAACTAGTGATACTTAAACTGCAGATGCAAAGCAAAAATTTTCAAAGTAAAACTATAGATATTGAACAAATTAATGCACTTACAATCAACCCACTCAATCTTCTCGACAGGACAGAGTATCTGGTTTCAACACAAGCTTTGGTCACAACCTTTTGGTGAATAGTTCAGAACCTTCAAGTTCAGTTTATCTAACACATTGAATAAACTTAGAACACTTCTCAATGCAGAAACACTTCACGAGATGGATTCCAAATCCGCTCTAAGTGTGATCAAAGTACAGTTTGAAAGGTTCATTATATCTCTGGACTTGTTAAAGCCTCTCGATAATGTTTATTCAAGTTCTTTTTCTTCAGATCGCCCACTCGAGAAGTAATAGAAATCTTCAAAGATTACACTAAACATGACAGCTCAAACATTCAGGAAACAACCATCTAGTACATGAATCTCCATTGAGCAATGTATAATAGATAAGTGCAAGTCTCATTTAACGAGAAAGAGCTTAGATGATGTTGAAAAAGTTGAGTGAAAGACAGTTGCAGATTCAACAGTGCAAGGTTCAAGAGGTTCAATCATCGGTTACAAGTTCAGGAGATGAAACAAGCAGTAGGTTGTATCACATGATAGAGATTTTTGAAAGAAGGGAAATTGGAAGCTCATTTACGGTTTCATGGCAAAGATTCAGGATAGTCTTACCTGCAGACCCCCTCCCAGCCCCAAATCAAAGTTCTATTGATACACCATTGGAACAGGTACAAAATCATGATGAAAGTAATGTGTTTGCAAATGAAAGACGACATTCTGAGCAACCTGAATCCATTAATGACACATATGTTTTGGAGAAGGATGATAGCAATGTCACTCCTGATTCATCAAATATATGTAATAATGATAATCAGGTTGACCAAAATGCTGCTAGAAATGTTGTTGATAGGGTTGCTGCGCTTGCTAATTTAATTTGCATAAATTTAACTCTTGAAACTGAGAAACAAAAACGATTTTAAAGCAATTAAAGAAAGCCAAACACTATCCATTGTCTCAAGAACTAGTGGTGTACAAAACTAACCTTGATGAGACTAGTAGGGCTCTAGGGGAGGCTACTAGCAGTCATGATGTTGTCTATTGCACTTCAGGACCAAAACAGACTGAGATTGAGAAGTACAGGCTTGATGATCCCGATACGAGTGCGAGTACAGTGGATCATAAAATACGTAAAACAAATGTTAAATAAAATACTATCTGGACTATTTGCTCGTTAACGAAATTGACATAAAGAGGGTTTAAAAACTATAAAACCTATGAAATTTCTGTTTAAAGACTGATTTCCGTTGACGCTAGTTAAAAAGAGTCTGTTACTAGGTCACAATTTGATGGTCAAACTCTATAGTGGTTCAAGGTAGGAAGGGGCTTTTTGATTTTATAGGTTTATATGGAAGGAAGAGATATAGACCAAAATTGATTTGATTATTCCTTTTTTATTTTTCTGACAAACAAATTAAGTTTTGATTAATATTCTTTATAAACGCAATCAGTTTTTCCGACCATTTCACATGTTAGCATCCCAATTGCGCAACATATAATGGTTAGATCGCAACCTATGCTAATCCTGAGTACCTCCAAGATAGCTCAATCTGGGTGAGAAAGCCTCGTTTGTATTGAGATACCTATATGATACTTCTGTTCCTGCAACAGATTTTGCCCCAATGGGGCACCACAGCAAACAAGAGACAGAAGAGTAAGAGAGAGTAAGAGTAAGAGAAAGAGAAGAGAGAGAAGAGTAAGAGAAGAAGAGAAGAGAGAAGAGTGTAAGAAGTTACAAACCTCCCTAAACAAAAGAGCCAGTAGAGACAACAAAAGAAGGAGCAGGGAAGAGAAAGCCAGTAGCAAAAGATTACACCCAACCCCCCCAAATTCCCCACTTCTCCAAACTAGAAGAGTAGAAAGATAAAAGAACAGAGATTTAGAGAAGAGAGAGAGAGACAGGTGACTCTGAAAAGGAGAGTAGATCAAAATTGGATAAAGACACAGTTAAACCATATGATTACACACATCAAAACAGTCTTATGAAACTTTCTTAAACAACCATCAAACCTATCTTGATCAGTTGGAACGCGCTAAAGAAGTTAGGAAGACAATGTGGAGAAAATTGTTTGTTAGGTTAATGCAAACATTGCTACAAACCTTGGGGCGTTTCTACCCTTTTCTTAATCCTTTAGTATAAGTTGACAACTTTTATCCGAAATGACAAAACAACTTCAATCATTTTAGAACATTTTGTCAACATACTGGTTAATTCATACTAATAGTGCATTTCCTAACCCAACTGCTAAGAGTATGGAAGTTTTGATCAAAAATTTTATAATGCCTCTTTCAGACAAAACTATACTAGACAGTCATTGTTTTGTTCATGAACTAAAAAAGGAAATGCATGACGATTTGGAGTACGTTAAATCCCTTGAAAAGGAGATGGACGAACTTGAATCAGAAAAGGCTTGATCTTTTCAACATATATGATATACTTCTCGAAAAAGTGTGTGGTCTAATAGATGTTACATGTTCGTATTTGCATTCTCTGTCTGATTTAAATGCTAATACTGAATTGCAATGCTTATATCTTCATAAAGTCAAAGAATGTGAATGTCTTGCACAAAGCTCTCAAAAACATAACAGAATCTGTTAACAAGAAGTTCTTAATAATTTGTTAAAAAAAAGTTTTTTCTAAAACTTGAAAAAAACACTCCGATTTCTCTTGAACTTTGCTTTTACAACAATGTAAAGAAGCACGATGAAAAACAACTGTTTGCAAATAAACACGGATCAAATGTATTTCAAAAAGAACGTGAACAAATCATTGAATTCAAGATTTGAAGCTCATTGAAGACAAGAACATAGCAATAAGTGAGTTAAAGAAACTCATTGAGAAATGTAAAGGAAAGTCTGTGGAAACTCAGTTTGATAAACCATATGTTGTTCGACAACCAAATGCTCAACGAATTCCAAAACCATCAGTTTTAGGAAAAAACCTGAATCCTTTTTTCAAATTCTCCTGAATGAGAAGTTTTCAAACGAAACAGTCGGTTAATAAAACTAATGTGTCGGATGGTTTGTTTAAACAAGTCACTCAATAGAATTTGCCTCAGATTAGAAAACAAGCAGTTCAAAACACCAATGTGATTGCACCTGGCCCCTCTAGGAATTGCCCAAAGCAGTGTCCATCAGTCACTCAAGGGGAAAAGTAGGCTTCAAATGACATGGTTCATAATACTACCTAGAGTAAGCTAAGGAATAGTGCACAAACTTCAGAAAGACAAAGAAGTGAATGGAAAACCTAGTATGATTGATCCTGCTAGATTACCCAACACTGCTAGTGGTTGCAAACCAAAACCTAGGAATTGGCAAGCATCAATTGAGTAGCTCCAAGTCTGGTTTCAAATCATAAGATGTTAACTTAGGAGAACTTAGAAAACAAAGCCTTTCTTGAAGTTCATAGGATTGCAATGTCCGTACATGCAAAAATGTGCCTTTACAGTTGCAATATGAATGACTATGCGTCTTAGAATACCTCTCAGGTTAAATCCGCCATGCCTTGCACGAATAAGGATGCAAAAATCCCATTAATAAAGACAACAAAGAGATATATGGCCACGCGTAGAAAAGTCAAGGGCATATTAAGAAACCAGAAAGACGATCCCCAACAGGAAATATGTTCTCAAACAATAGGACTACACAGTACATGAGAAAACAATGATTCCTAGATCGTGATCATTAGCTGGGAAACCGGACGGGTAGAGTAGGAATTTCAGGAAAAATATGGTCTTAGATGGGTTCCTACTGGAAAGATATCGCCTTTAGCACAACAAAGAATGACCCCCAAAAATGGCCCATTATTTTTTTCTTTTTTTCTAACATACCCTTCTTTCAAAAATTCTTTTTTTTTTCCCAATACAAAAGAAGATATCACTAACCAATTCTGAATAGTGAACAAGCTTTTTGATGTCAATGCACGGTACTTCTCATATGTATAGGTACTTCGTTCAATATATAATGGAAGGACTCAGTGTTTTGGTTGCAGGAAATGACAGATATCTCAAAAAAACAGGGCTCAAGAATTTTGATCTGATGATCATCAAATGGTGTCTGCTTAAAATAAAAACTTCAGGACCATTCCTCAGTGTTCAAAAGACGTTTTGATCGCACTGATCAAGCTCGGTCTTTATGGATGATGCGTCTGTTCATCATCAGTTCAGGCCTCGTTCTTTCATCAATGATTCTGATCATAAACGTTTAGAACTCGGAGAATTCAAAGACCACAGCATATGAACAGTCAATTCAAAGCTAGTTCCAAAAGTGTGTTCCTTATGCAATCAAGACAGCTAACATTCATGACAAGAGTTGGAATTAATATTCCACCTTCACATCGCCAATGATGAGGACAACAGGATATATATATATAAATACAAATCCTAAAAAATAGAAATTTTTCCAAAAAGAATCTTTTTCGGACATGTCTATTGGATTCCGATAACATTTACGTGCCTTAGAAATGTCGTTATTAACATTGACACGGGTGTGTAAATGAATTTTCGAGCTGAGAGTTTCTAATAGTTTCAAAACATGTAATTTCTAATTTTTTAAATGGCTTATGGAAATGTCAGTACATAACCCAGAATTTAAATATAAAGGAAGGTTTATAACTATCCTTCCATCGAGGAGAAAATTAAACGTTTCTCGGTTTAGCTGTTCTTTAAAAAGACATTTCAATGTTTTTAGCTCAAGAAAAAGGATAAGTGTAAGTTTCAAGTGCGTTACCTATAACCTGTTAAAAGAGAAGTCCATTAAATCTGTTTTTCAAATGTTGAACACGATTTTTCAAGAATTTCTCCATGACAATTCATAATCTTTCAAAATTGTGTGTTCAACACTCCAACCCTTACAATGTTTTCAAAAGACAACAATTTTTCAATTGGTCCTATTTTTGAGGGGAGTTTTTTCGAAAAACAAAGTTTTAAATGTTCTTGGATACTTCAACAACGACAATTCGTATGTATTCAATAACATTATCAAATGTTCCAACCATTCATGCTGAAACCCATATTTTCTCCACTGATTTTTTCAAGACATAATTTTAATCACAAGGTATTTCAAAAAACTAAGTGTTTATTATTTAAAATAAGGAGGTGTGAAAATATAATTAAATATGATCTCATCGATCTCAATGTGTGAACAGTTAAGGAAATAGGTTTTATTGGTTACGATCTGATACACAACTACATCTTAAGTTCACGACGTATCTGAAGTCATAGGTTGTTAGGTTAGGAATCAATCCTATGATCCAACAGACCGGCGAGGTTCTATCAAAGGATAATCCAAACTTAGAAATAGCACGTCCTTTGTATGATTGGAGTGAATGTACATGGGAATAATGCCGACTAAGATTCGAGTTAACACTGGAACAATCACAGATATGGTGTTAGTAATGACATCCTGGTATGCATGAAGGCGTTTTTGAAGAATTAAAATGGAAATGTATGGATAAGGGTATTAAACAAAGAAGGACATCCACAAACTTAAGGCAGTAACTGGGTCATTTACATATGTGTTAAAATCATCATGTTGTTTGCTGACATTGTAAAACGAACATAATAGTCCCAATAGAGTGATTGCATTGCACACACTGGCCTGTTCGGCGTTGCTCATCCAACATAAACCGTTGTCTCATTTGTAACGGAGATACATACGTTATTATTGACATCTCACTCCGAAGATTGTTGATATGGAATAGGTGGCAATATGCTCCAGCCTCCGAGTACCTAAAAACCAAAATGCAGTTTATCTGAGTCTAGAGACCAATAGATCAATCAAAATCTCTTAGGACAACACTTCATTTCCAAACACTTGTTGACTCATCCAGGTTTACAAGCTCGTTATCAAGAGTCCTACGCAATCATCATTGTGATATTTGGCCAGCACATCCGAGTGATACTAATGTAGTCACAATGAGATGGAAATCCTTGCTTGATCCACGCATCAAAATACTCTTGGTAGGTGACTGCGAGATTATAATATCAATCAAACTTGTGACAACTGGATATCGATTTGGTCCAGTAAATGAATTAACGGTTGATGAATGTTGATAAAAACATTAAAACTCTTGACATGTTACAAAAAACACTTTTACGAGTGACACGTCGATTGATTTTCAAATCGATTTTCTCGTTTATCACTAACGTAAAACCTGCAGGGCAACGGTGTCAACGGCAACCTCAATTCTATTTAATATGCTCAATCTACGGAGGACATACTATCTAGAAAGCTCAAGATTAAGACAAAGACTTCCGCTAACTCTGATTTATAAGCTTTCAAGATAATGCAAAAGTTATTGAGCATGTTGGTCAAAGACATAGATCGCAAGATGGCAAGAGATAAAAGGACAATGAAAAAGGCTCAAGCCAAGATGCAAAGCATAAAAAGAAACAAGCCTACCAACAGATAACAAAGAGAAACTACAAAATAATACTATATATTAATCAAGAAATATCTGAATAATAATTATATACAGAATAAGACCTAAGAACACTCGAGCTTTAAGCGACAAAGCAATCTCACTGATCTCATGATGGTGTGTCATCAATGAACTCACTTTGGGGGGAATTGTTAGCCTCAATTTTATTGAGTCATTAAAGGAAGCTCGTTCCCGTGTTCAAGAACCTCACTTCGGCGGGAGATTGTAGGCCTCAATAATTTATTGAGTCGAATAAGGAAGTTCGGTCACTCTATGATGGAGCTTCGGTCTTTAATTAGTTAATGTTGTAATAGGATAATATTGGGAATCGGGCTCGATAGATAATCTAATATTGTATATGTTTTGGGTTTAATCCCAAGCAAAACCCGAGCCCGGGTCCTAGTTAAATATCCCGCGCGTCACTTTTAAGTGTCGGGGTATATAAGGAACTTTTCCACTTGGAAAAGCAAGTTGTTCAAAATATCTAAGAAATATCTTTTTCTCTTTTCTCTCTAACCTCTCTCTAGTTTCTCTCTCTAAACAACTCATCTCTCTTTCTCATTTCTAGTTCAAATTCGTGATCGATTGTATGAAGTGAAGTGTTATCGGGATCCTACAATTGGCATCAGAGCTACGTGTGGATGCGTGGTTGATTTGTGTGGTTCAACAAGATCAAATTCGTGGGTCAAAAAGAAGTAAAAAGAAAAAAATCAAACCCGGATTTTTGTGCTTAGATGTATGGATGTTTATGTTATTAAGCAATTGTGCAAGAGAAATCAAGTTAAAATGTCAAAAAGGGTGATTTTTAGGCGATTTTTGGTGAAAAAAGTCGTATATTTCGTCGTTGCGTTTTGACTCTCTGGCAAAGTTCTTGTTGCGTTTTGATTTTTTTATTGCGTTTTGATTTTTAAAGTTGCGTTTTGATTTTTAAAGTTGCGTTTTGATTTTTTAAAATTGCGTTTTGATTTTTTTTAATTGCGTTTTGATTTTTAAAGTTGCGTTTTGATTTTTTAAAATTGCGTTTTGATTTTTTTTAATTGCGTTTTGATTTTTAAAGTTGCGTTTTGATTTTTTAATTGCGTTTTGATTTTTTAAAGTTGGGTTTTGATTTTTTAAGTTGCGTTTTGATTTTTAAAGTTGCATTTTGAATTTTTTTTTGCGTTTTGATTTTTTTTGGGATTGGTATTGCGTTTTGCTACTACGTTTTAGGTACATTGAAGACTTTTATATACTG
>BQNB010000796.1:15275-50953 GCA_026074375.1 Tanacetum coccineum
GGGTTGGAAAGCCAATCGTGGTAATGAACTTCCCTCATGATCCCGGCTGCCACCAGCTTACTGACTTCGTCATTGATTGCTATGTTTCTTTCTGCCGCTTGGCCTCTTTTCTTCTGCCTAATCGGCTGGCAACCTTCTCGTACATTCAGCCTATGTTCCACTATATGCCTTGGGACGCCCGTCATATCCGCTAAGGTCCAAACGAATACGTCCAAGCTTCGCTGAAGCGGGTTACACATCTTAACTCCGGCTTTCTCTGTGTGGTTCGAATTGATTATCACTTTCACCCTTTCTTCTTTTACTTTGTTGACTGGGAGGGGTTGGTCGTCTGGTCCAGAGACCATCACACATTCGATTGGAATGATTCTTACTGCTCCTTAGCGTAAGTATTCCTCCCGTTACTAGAAAGTTTATCATTCCGTGCGTTGTTGATGGGACCGCTTGTATCTTCCGTAATCCTGGCCTTCCAATGATTCCATTGTGTGTAGATGTCGATCTTACCACTATGAAATCCATCCATGCTGACGTTGAGTGTTCATCATCCTCGATTTTTACCAAAAGTGTTATTTGTCCTAGTGGCCATTTTTATCTCTGGACGGAGTCGATTAAAACAGTGCTCATAGAGTATTTCAAAAGATGACCCTCCATCAATACACATGCGGTGTACTTGATGGCCTCCAATCTCTGCTTCTATTATCAAGGGACCTTCTGCTCCTTCATCGTCCCGTAAAGACGGAAACGATATTTCAGGATTGGGTGAGAAGCTTTGAGTTATCTTTTGCCTTATTACCTTTTGCCATGATTGAATCATTAGAATTGCTTGAGGTTTCTCTTTTCCAGAGGTTTCGCCTTTCTTTTTCTGCCGGTCTTTCCCGCTGCTTTGTTTTAGCTCCCTGATTATGTGTGACAGCTTCCCAGCTTTGAGCATATCCTCAATTTGTTTTCTCAGATGGTTGCATTCATCTGTGTTATGCCCCACTTCTCTGTGGAATTCGCAAAACTTGTTTGCGTTCCGTTTTTCAACCGGGGTTGTCATCGGAGGTGGGGCTTTGAATTTTTCTTTCTCTAAGGCCAGAATCTCCTTTGGGGTTTTTGTGAGAAGGTTGAACCTATCCGGCATTTTCTCTTGCTTATGTTGGCTGCGAAAGCTTCCTCCTTTTTTGAAATTCTGCCTGTGACCCCTCTCCTGATGCTTCCAAGCCGGAGGAGCTTTTTTCCTTTCTTGATTTGAAGCCGCTTCTTGCCCTTGAAGGAAGGATATGGCTACTTGCATCATTTCGTCCACTGTTTTTGGAATTTTCTCATGGAATCTTTTGATAAGTTCAGGGTTAGTGATTCCGTGCATGAATTCGGAGATTCTCATGCATTCCGGTGCTCCTTTAACGTTCCCACTCTCTGACTTGTACCTTTGTATGAAGTCTTATGTGGATTCCCCGTCTCTTTGGTTGATGTTATGGAGCACTATGGGGTCTCTGATGCACTTTTTCTGTTGGATGTAATTTTTCAAAAATGCTTCTCTCAGGTCATCGTAACTGTTTATGGATTCTGGAGGAAGATCATCAAACCATACTCGAGCGTTTCCGGTGAGTGTGGAATTGAACATATGACACCACGTTGGCATGACCCATCTTTCCGTTTTTGCTGCTGCTTGGAAGATTTTTAAATGATCTTCCAGATCTTCGCTTCCGTTGTATGTTTTTACGTGACTAGGCATTCGTGTTTTTGGGAAGTTGAAATGACGGATCCGAGACGTGAACGGATCAGTCTCGGCACATACCCAAGGTTGGGAGAGGTTGTCATCTTCGATGCTGGGCTTCTGCTTTCGTGACTTAGACCTCCAGTGCCACCCTTCACTATCTTCGCTTTCAAAGTGATTTTCCGTATACCTTGAACTTTCGTGACGGCTATCGGAGTACGTGGAAACGCTCCGTCCTCTGCTTCAAAGTCTCTTGAATACGATACTTTCTCTTCTTGTCTTGTTCCTATGGTCATGCCGCGATGACCTTGACCTTTCACGCTTTAACCTTGTGAAGACGCTAGAACTCTGGCGTGGGCTATGAGAACGTCTGTGCCTTTGAGGCGACATTGTCCTAGATTCAGAATATGCTGACTCTTATACCCTAGTGCTCTTCTTTCGGGTCCCACCAAAGTCCTGGACGCGCTTTTCACTTCTCGCCAATTTTTTTCCCTTCTCTGCTCTTACTCATACTTATCTGCCATTGATTTGGCAGCAGCAGCTTCTGTAGTGCTTCTCGCAGTATCGCGAGATCTCACAGCGGATGTTAGCTTCGCGCAGAGCCCTGGAGGGGGGTTGTTTGTCTTTCCCTGCCGTTCTTATTCAGCCACATCGGACTTGGGATGGTAGGGGTTAGGTGTTCGTGATTGCTCATGGTGAGTATTTTCGAGGAACGCAGTTATATCGCTCCCACGGATGACGCCAACTTGTTAGTACAAAAAGCGTGTTGGGGTGAATAGGAATTTGGATTGCTTAATGGGATGGACCAGGGAGTAGGCTATGATATTGATCTTGTACTAATCCAAGTAATGAAGAGGTGATCTGCACAAATGAAGAGAGTAAAACCGTTAGCTTACGCGGGGCGGACCCACGATTAAGCTTCGACGTAAGAGTAAGTATACATGTTTGTCAGAGAATAAGAGAATGTCAAAGTATGTGTGTGTACTAATGATAGGACAGAATGTACCTCTTTGGGGTGTGAAATGACCCCTATTAAACAACTACTTTGACAAGTTCAAAAAAAAGCAAAGAACTGGCAAAAATAACAAACTAATAAAATCAACTACTAACAAATTAACATGTTGTGGAAAAAAACGTGAGGATAGAAACTGATGTCACTAATCAATTATTCAGCTGGGCCAAAGTGACTCATTTCTGATTTGGGCTGGGATCCGACGGGCCTGGGTTGTGGGTCGGTGCCTTCCTATCACGTTTGTTTGTGCGAAATGAATATGCTAATTTCGTTTTGTGGGCTATAAGTTAGGATGTTTTGTTCCTAAACTAATCTCACTTAAATTGTTTATTTTTATTCTTTTAAGTTTGTTAAATGGATTTAGTGGTCATACACTGTGATATTCTCACAAGAAGTCTATAGTTCAACCTCATGTATACATATCTTGTGATCAATTAAAGAAAGAGTCGAAGATAGTTACGTGAATATCATGGTTGTACATATGGTTTACAGACTCGTACTCCTCGATAAAATGAACAAAGGAAAACTCACGTGTTAACCTTGCATGTATTTTTATAAGAGTATTGAATATCTAAACTTATGTGACAACGTCGTGTTCGTAAAACCAAAAATGACCAAGTTGTTCATTAAACAAAGTAACCTTAATTTATACACAAAAGTTATGCCACAAGGCACAAGGTATGTTTGGCACAAGTAAGGGTGAACATTATAGACTACAGATCGGATCGAACTGAAAAACCAGACCGAACTGATCGTATTTCACCCTGATCCTCGGTCCATCCTTTTGCCCATTTTTGGTCCTCGGTCTGGTCTTATGCACAAACGGGCTATTATTCTTTGTTGGACCTGCTTGGACCGACAGACTGGACTGGACATCGAACATTTCAATCCGGTCCTCGTTCCGGATTTTTGGAACCACTCGGTTTCCGGTTTGGTCCGATCCTGGCCTGCTTGGTCCGGTTTTCAAAATGTGATGAGCCCTACAAGTAAGTATTGCTGAAATTGGCTATCGGTACAAATGTATGCGTGAGACCCGTGATAGATACCCAATTCCACCACATTGGTAAGGTTTGAGATATATAGGTATATTGCTATGATATTTATATTTGAAACTTTAGGTGGTGTTTAGTTGTTATAAATTTTTTATGTTTTTTTGTTTTTAAATTTTTAAAGAACAGAATGGTTTTTCTTCTCTAAAGAAGAATTGAGAATTTTGAAAACCTGTTTATATGGAAGTTGTATTTTTTTTAGAAATATAGAATAGTAAAATAGTGATTTTCTTTTTTTCTATTTAAAATTAGGAAAATTAGAATTTCTTTTTTTTTGAAAAATATTAGAAAAAAGTGTGACTAAACAAGTTTTCAGTTTTTCCATTCTCAAATGAAAATTTTCATGAAAAAACGAGATATTTTTTCCCAACTAAACACACTCTTAACTTCTTAAACGAACAACTATACGTGAATGAAAGTATTTCTCTATTCCGATTAACGTATACCAAACGCACTCCTAATCTATATCTATATCTATACTATATTATATATAAAGGGTTTATATTGTTGAATGTTGAAAAACTAAGAAAACTATATATGAAAACAATAATTTCATTCAGTTTAAATAGTGTTTAATCCTCAAATCTTTAAACTTTTATTATTTTTCGTTTATAACCCATAAACTTTTTTATCACTACAACTATCTGCCACTATAAAATCTCGTTGCTATGCACGGATACTCGTCTAGTTATAGAAGAAGATGTACACAGTAGGGGTGGCAATTTCTGACCCGATACGAAATCGACCTGAAACCGACGCGAAAATTAACAGGTTCGGGTTGAGTCTAATAGATTTTGGGTCGGGTTTGGGTTAACCCATCTGACCCGTTTATTAAACAGGTTAGGTTCGGGTTGGGAATAAATTAAGCGGGTCGACCTGCCAACCCGTTTAACCTGTTTAATCCGTGTAATGTGCCAATATATATATATAAAACGGGTTAAATGAGTCAACCCGAAACCCATTTAACCTATCCAACCAGTGTAACTTATTTAAACCGCCAACCCAAGTATATATACGAGTTAAATGGGTCACTTTACTTTCGGGTTATGTGTAAAAAAGTTAAAGTTAACATAGCTGACTCGATTATTTAAATGGATTAAATTCAAGTTGGAGTTTTTTGACCCGCCAATCAGCCAACCTACACACTTTTGAAATAGAATATGGTAAATGACAAAAAAATTGGTGTACATAAAATTAGCCGGCTAAACACAACCCGACCCGTTAATCCAAATCCGGCGACATTTCACCTAAAAACAGCCACTTGAAAATCGAAATAATTGGGGAATTAGGGTTTACTGATCATCAAATAAAATAAAATAAAATAAAATGGGTGAAGAAGAAGAAAATAAAAAGAAAAAGTATAGTATAATAATTCCAACTTACAATGAACGACTCAACATCGCTCTAATCGTCTTCTTAGTCTTCAAACACATTCCGTAAGTCATTTTTATTAAATTCTATTTGTTTTTTTTAATTAATTTGATTACTTACTTATACATCATCATCTGTTATATAACTGAATTCAGTTACTAAATCATATTCTGTTCACAATTAGTTTAAATAATTTAGGTGATTGTTTAGTATAGTGCTGGATCTGTGTGCGTTTGAATATCATCATAGCTAGTCGCCTTGACGCGCTATTAATTCAAGTAGTAACTGAATTTATCGTATTTTGTTCACTGTTTGTTTAAATCAATGCATACCTAATATTTGATGATCGTATAGTAGCTAGTCAAAACGAGTCTCCAGATCGCCTTGATTGTTCGATATACTAATTTAGGCAAAGCTCGAGCGTGTTACATGATCTGTTCAGAATGAGTTGAAACTTAGATTACTGTTGGATCTGTGTGTGATTGAATATTTGGTGACCGTCGAATCTACTGCTCTAAACGTGTCAACGTGCTATGAATTTACGTTAAGCTCGAGTTCGCCTTGATATACAAATTTTGGCTAGGCTCGAGTGTGTTACATGATCTGTTCAGAATTAGCTCAAGTTTAGTTTGCTGTTAGATCTGTGTGTGATGGAATATATTGCCTTGATATACAAAGTTTTTAAAATCAGTTACTAATATATGATGATGTATTACATAACCGAATCATATTCTGTTCACAATTAGTTAAAGTTAATGCATACCTAATATTTGTTGATCTTATTGTAGCTAGTCGAAATGAGTCGACGTGCTCCGGCTCGCTCGACGAGTTTAGGCTAACCTCAAGTGTGATTACATAATCTCTTCAGAATTAGTTGAAACTTAGCTTACAGTTAGATCACTGAATATTTGATGATCGCATCGTAGCTAGTTGAAACGAGTCGACGTGCTTTGGCTCGAAGAATCTAGACTATCCTCGAGATCGCCTTGATAGTTCGGTATACAAATTTAGGCTAAGCTCGAGCGTGATTATATGTTCAGAATTAGTTGAAACTTGGATTGCTGTTAGATCTGTGTGTGATTCATTATTTTGGTGATTGTTGTAGCTAGTTGGATCTACGGCTTTAAACGAGTCGACGTGCTTGAGGTCGGCTTGGTACATTTGGACTAAGCTCGAGTTTGGCATGATATAGCTAGACCACAATAATAACTTTACAAGTGTATAAAAAACTAATTAGAATCTGAATTATTTTGGATAAACGAATTTAGGCTAAGCTCGAGTGCGGTTACATAATCTGTTCATAATTTGAATTAGTTTAGGCTAAGCGTGAGTTAGTCGAATTTAGGGCTTAAAACGAGTCTAGGTGCTTGTTCTCGGCACGAAGAATTTAGATTAAGCTCAAGTTCTGCCTGATGGCTTGATCACAAACAATCACACGACATGTATATAAAAATTCTATTAAGATTTGAAGCTCTAGCGCGATTACATAATTTGTTTAGACTTTGAATTGGTTTAGTTGAAATTGATGTATCTGGATAATACCTAATTATATATTTGTTGCTTTTAGGATGTAAAATGTAGCTTATTTTTTAGTTTAGTGTTAGATCTGTGTGATAGGTGTATACATGCTAGATGGATTGTTTTATGTGATTGAATATTTGATGATCGTCATAGGTAGTCGAATCTAGGGCTACAAACTAGTTGAGGTGCTCAAGCTGGACTCGACGAAATCAGGGTAAGCTCGACTTCGGCTTGATAGTTCGATTACAATAAATTTTAGAAAGATATATTGCAACAAAAGCTGACGGTAAGTCAAAATGTTTTTTAAAAAGGAAAAACTCTTGCAATCAAAGTGATCATGACTCCAAATATATATACAGCTGCCTTAGTTTGTTATATATTTTGATATCATTTTGTATGTTTGAGCTTGATAATAGCTTGTCTCAGAATTTAGAACTTTGAACTGCTTGAATCGTAAACGTGTTAGCATCTTATTGCCATTGCTTTTGTTTCACGAGATTGTTAGTCACGTGATGATTCGTTGCTCTATGACATCTGCTAGTAAGTATAGTGTATAGTTTGTAATCACAATTATGAGGATGTGAAGTCTTAGAGAGTGTTTGGGATTGCTTATAAAACATGCTTATTTTTAAGTGTGTCTCTGACTTAAAAATAAGGAAATAGAGCCTTAAATAAGCAATCACATACACCATCTCAATACACTTAAATTTACACATTAACCATAATACCCCAATGATACATCGAGAGCCAGGAGGGTTTTGGTGATTTGGCTCAAGGTTTGGATGTTACCTTAGTTACAGTAAGATGGGATCTTTGAGATGCGCATTGGACTTGAGGTAATTTCACAACTTTGTGAACCATGTTTTGCTATTGGTAGTTTTAAGGGTACATGGTATATGATCGTTATCTCATGCTCTAAGGTGATTATGTTACTTTAGCTATAGGTCATACATAGTGTTTCATCTCATGTCATAACTTATTCAACTTAATAGATGTTAGATGTTTGAATGTTAGCTCTAAGGGTAGTTTAGTAATTTTGATCTAAAGGATATTTTGGTCTTTTTTGGTAGAAACTTAAGGAATATTCTAGATAGATAGTTTCTTAAGAAGAGTCTAGAAAAGAGACTTAAGAAACATATCTAGGAAGCTTCTGGAAACTTTCTCTATATATATATATATTTGTATCCTTGTATTTGTGACGATTGTAATAAGAGAAAACTTCCATAAAACAAAAGGCTCACCATTTTAAGTCTTGTCCTAAAACTCCCTGTTTTGATCATTGTATTTGATCTGATATTGTCTAGCTACTAGAACCTGATCCTAACAAATTGGTATCAGAGCTGACCGATCGTGTTTGAAGCAAGCTTCTGGTTGATTTCAAGATTCACTTTCTTGATATCATTTTGGATCTGTTCTTCGTTGGTGTTTGGTGTTTGCTGTTCGATCAGGTTTGAAGGTAGGAGAAATCAAGATCAGAATTTGAGTTGTTAGAAGATCAGAATTTGTATCGTGGGAGGTTAGAGAACATTAGTAAATTTTGTGAAAACCGCTTGTTGGATAAAAATGTCCTCTCAGCCATCATCATCGGTTAGTGTTGTTGAGAAGTTCAATGGCAAAAGCAACTTCAGTTTGTGGCGAGTTAAGGTTCGAGCCTTATTGAAGCAACAAGGTATTTGGGCACCTCTAGCCGGTCCCAAACCGGCTGATATTATCGATGCCAAATTCAACTCACTAGATGAAAAGGCGCATTCTACTATTTTGCTATCTTTATCGGATGAGGTTCTTTACGAGGTTGCGGATGAGGAAACGGCTGCGGGTGTGTGGAAGAAACTAGAAAAGCTTTACATGACCAAGTCGTTGACGAATAAGTTGTTACTCAAGCAACGGTTGTTTTCATTGCGGATGAAAGAGGGCTCGGCATTAAAAGATCATCTTGATGCTTGTATTCTCTAATGGATTTGAAGAATGGTTGATGTCAAGATTGATGATGTTGATGCTGCTCTTTATTCAGCTTGTTCATTACCTCCCTCGTATGGAGAACTTTGTGTATTCCTGTGTTGTTCGGTAAAGTGACGATTACATTGGAAGATGTTCGATCCAGTTTGCATTCCTCAGAGCTTCGTCATCAAGCATCAGGAACTTCGCAATCTCAACCCGTTGGCTTGTCAATTACGATCGTCAGGATAGAGGCAGGCATCGAACACAAAGAGGCAAAGGAAAAGGAAGATATAAAGATAGATCGAAGTCGAGGATTCTCGAGGGTCAAAATCATCAAGAACACTTGTTATTATTGCCATAAGGAAGGCCTGGGGGGGTCCACTGGAAGAAAGAGAACCAATGTCCCTAAGCTCAAGGAGAAAGGCCAAGGTAGCGACAGGTTTTTGCTGAAGAATGGAATCGGGGGTTCTGGAACGCGAGGTTGGTATTGTCAGTTGTTGACTTAAAGGTACACCCTTGCTTGGATCATGGTTTCTGCTTGTCTTTTTCTTATGAGTCCCCACCCGGGATTGGTTCGTGACATATGAAGAGTTTGATGGCGGGCATGTCTTTATGGGCAATGATTCACCATGCAAAGTTATTGGAATCGGAACAATTCAGATTAGAATGCATGATGGAGTTGTTAGAACGCTCACCGATGTTCGTCATGTTCCAGATCTCAAGAAAAATCTGATCTCGCTCGGTGTGTTCGACTCGAAAGGTTTCAAATACACTAGTGAGAATGGTGTTCTTCGTGTTTCGAAAGGAGCTTTGGTGGTTATGAAAGCAACTAAAGGTACTTCTTCTCTTTACACTTTACAAGGTGAAACAATCACAAGTTCTGCTTCTGTTTCGTGTACAGAGAAGAGTAATTCAGATTTGACAAAGTTGTGGCATATGCGTCTTGGACATATTGTATTGTGAGAAGGGCAATGGTCAGTTTGAGTAAGCGAGAGGACCTTATTGACAAAACCACAAAGTTGCAAACTTGGAGTTTTGGTGAGCATTGTGTTATGGGGAAACAAAAAGCGGGTTAGTTTTCTCGAAAGCAATTCATCAAAACAAAAGGTACTCCGATTATCTCAGTTGATTGTTGGGGGCCTTCTCGAGTACCTTCTCTCGGTGGTGCTCGGTATTTTCTCTCAATCATTGATGATTTCTCAAGAATGACGTGGGTGTTTATGATGAAACACAAGAGTGAGGCGTTTGAGAAATTCAAGCATTGGAAGATTCTGATTGAAAACCAAACTGGAAGGAAGATTAAGCGTCTTCGTACCGATAATGGTTTGGAATTTTGTTCGAGAGAATTTGAAGCCTTTTGTCGAGATGAAGGAATTGTTAGCGCATTACACTTGTTTCGTTTACAACTCCTCAACAAAAGGGGTAGCTGAACGAATTGGATCGATTTTATTAATGAACAGGACACTGTTAGAAAGAACTCGGTGCTTACTGTTGAATGCCGGATTAGATAGAAGTTTTTGGGCTGAAGCACTTAATACAACTTGCTATCTAGTCAACAGGTCTCCTGCCACCGCTATTGATTGCAAGACTCCAATTGAAGTTTGGACCGGGAAACCTGCAGATTATTCAAAGCTTCGTGTTTTTGGATGCCCCGCGTATTATCATGTTAGTGACGGTAAGTTAAATCCGAGAGCCAATAAAGGCATTTTTATGGGATACGGTGACGGGGTTAAAGGCTATCGAATTTGGTCACCATCGGAAAGAAGAGTCATTCTTAGCCGAGATGTGACATTTGACGAGGATCACTTGTTTCGTTTAAAGCCAGATTCGGTTGAATCGAAGTTTGAAGAGGGTGCTTCCGAAAAGGTGGAGCATGTTGCTAAACAGGTGGAGTACGTGGAGCACGAAGTTCCAGAAGATACGGACCACGATGTTACTTCACTAGATCCTCCAAATTCAGCACATTTGGAACATGAGCAATATAGGTCTATAGCTCTTGATAGACCCCGTAGAGATGCAAAAGCTCCTAGTCGTCTCGGTTTTCAGAACTATGTCGCATACGCATTGCAAGTAGCGGAAGAGGTGGAGTCCCTTGAACCGGCCACTTATCAAGAAGCTATTACTTCTAAAGATTCTGATATGTGGAGTGCGGGCTCATGGTGAAGAGATTGATATCTCTTCATCAAGAACAATACAATGGGCATTGGTGAACACTCCTGAAGAAGAAAAAGTTGTTGGTTGTAAGTGGGTTTTCAAGAAGAACATACCGGCCTTATCGGGCTCGGAAACATTCGATTCATTGGCACTGTGTTGGTCGGCGAAGTGATTTAGCCAAAAGGTGGGAATCCGATACAATGAGATTTTCTCCCAGTGGTAAGTACATACATTATTCGTTGTGTTTACTATCCTTAGTAGCACATCAAGACTTTGAATTGGAACAATTAGAGTAAAAGATTGCATTCCTTCTGGTGACCTTGAAGAAGAGATGTATATGAGTCAACCCGATGGCTTCGTTGTTCAGGCAAGACGACTATGTTTGTTAAGATCCGAAATCTCTCTTGGTTTGAAAACAAGTCGCCGAGACAGTGGTACAAGAGATTTGACAGCTTTATGGTGCAGCATGGTTTTAGTAGAAGTGCTTATGACTGTTGTGTCTATCATAAAAGGGCACCGTCGGGATCACTTATCTACCTACTCTTGTACGTTGATGATATGCTCGTAGCGGCAAAAGATATGGAGGAGATTAAGAAGTTGAAGATCCTTCTCAACACGGAGTTTGATATGAAAGATTTGGGAGCAGCTCGAAAGATTTTGGGCATGGAAATAATTCGAGACAGAAAACATGGTAAGCTTTTCTTATCTCAGAAAAGTTACATTGAGAAGATTATTTCTCGCTTTGGCATGAGTTCGGCAAAATCAGTAAATACTCCTTTCTCGGCCAATTTTCGTTTATCGACTGCTTATGCACCTCAAAGTGAAGCAGAGATAGAGTATATGTCCCGAGAATACCTATGCTAGTGCTGTTGGGAGTTTGATGTATGTTATGGTTTGCACGAGGCCGGATATAGCTCACGCGATGAGTGTTGTGTCACGGTATATGGCTCATCCTGGAAAAGAGCATTGGAATGCGGTGAAACGCATTTTTCGTTATTTGAAAGGGACATCTGATGTTGGCCTTATTTACGGTGGTGAACGTGAATATTTGGTTGCCGGATACTCAGATTCGGACTATGCTGCTGATCTTGATGCTAGAAGATCCTTAACAGGATATGTGTTCACTATTGGAAGTTCGTGTTACGTTGGAAAGCTACATTACAACCATCGGTCGCTTTATCTACTACCGAAGCGGAGTATATGGCTTTAACAGAGGCAGCTAAGGAAGGAATTTGGTTGAAAGGTCTGATTGAAGATCTTGGTTTCCCTCAAGATCAAGCGATCGTGTTTTGTGATAGCATGAGTGCTATGGTTTGGCTAAAGACAAGTTTACTGATCGGACTCTCTAAAAAATTGATGTCCGTTATCACTTCATTCGTTCCTAAAGTAAGAATCCAAAGTGAAGAAGATTGGTCACCAAAGACAAATCCTGCGGATGTGTTTTACTAATAACCGGTTCTTTGAGCAAGGTGTCGTCACTGTTTAGATTTGCTCAATATTGATAATTGGAAAAACGGAGGCTTACTTAGGGAGCTAAATTCAAGGGGGAGATTGTTAGATGTTTGAAATGTTAGCTTAAGGGTAGTTTTGTAATTTTGATCTAAAGGATATTTGGTCTTTTTTGTAGAAACTTAAGGATATTCTAGATAGATTGTTTCTTAAGAAGAGTCTAGAAAGATGGACTTAATAAACAATATCTGGAAGTTCTGGAACTTTCTCTATATATATATATATTTGTATCCGTGTATTTGTTTTTATGACGATTGTAATAAGAGAAAACTTCCATAAAACAAAAGGCTCACCATTTTAAGTCTTGTCCTAAAACTCCCTGTTTTGATCATTGTATTTGATCTGATATTGTCTAGCTACTAGAACCTGATCCTAACAATAGATTTAAGGGGTTGTTTGCTGAATGACCTTTAAATGGTATGTACTCATGAAAGTCACTCAACGGCACTAGGCATGCGAATGGCAATCCTTTTCATCGGGGAGTGAATATATCTGGATATGCCATTTAACAACACTTTTGTTTCTTTAGCTTCTCTTTGACCTCTTTCTTCGATCTCGCTCTGTCATAAAGACAAGCTGACTATGACGGGTCAAAACTACCACCATCTTCATCTTCTTCTCTTAAACCTCCTGTGTTGGTGTTCCAGTCGGGTTCTTTTAGTCCGCGGCTTCTGATTCAAATCGTAGCTGCTTGTTGTCCTCTGCCTTTGCTCGTGGTTGTCAGTTTTTGCCGCTTATGTTTCTCTTTCAAACACACACTTACTTTTCGAAACACGTGGATTCTTCTTGATTGCATCTGTCTTATACTAATTTTTTTCTTCATATATAGATATCTTTTAATCAGATCTAGAAACGATTTGCATGTATTTACTTTTTTATTGTTGTTGATTGGTTCTGAACTTCTGATGCCATCAAATATCAATCAAAGTGTGTCAATTGATTGGTGATTCCATGAGTGTTACCATAAGACCGAGTTAAAAAGCCTTTTTGGTGAAACATAAGTTTTGAAACCAATACTAAGTTATATATATTACATAGCAATAAGCTGGAATCACTAATATTTATCACTTGTTAAATTATAGTTGTTGACCCTAGCTATTAAGAACAATCACAAATTGAATATATGACGAATCATTTGTAAATGTGACTGAAAACACCATTCTGTTTAATAACACAAAAAAACTATAGATCCAGTAATGAGGGAATCGACTTGTTGCAGTAATTAGGACTGTACCCTGAAAGAGATACAGAAGCAATGATGACGGTGCCCACAATAAAGAGCAGTGGACAACAGACAATTTGCATCTTAGCCGGAGAGCAGACAAACCTGATTGGAATGGAAATAGAGGAGGTTTTATGAGGGTTGTAAGAAAAGCGAGATAAAAAATTTAATTACTCATACATGATCTATTAGATAACTGAATTTAGTTACTGAAGCATATTCTGTTCAGAATTAATTGAACCCTTATATAAAAAAATAGGCAGTCCTAGCTATGATTTTGTTGCTTCTAGAACAAGTACATTACAAAAATTCAATTTAATCTTGATTTTTAATTAAGATAATTACTTATATATGATGTATTAGATAACCAAATGTCAGATTTAGTTGAAGTTTTAGGTGATTGTTTAGAATACTGTTGGTTCTGTGTGTGATTGAATATTTGATGATCGTTGTAGACTTGTAGCTAGTCAAATCTACGGCTTCAAGTGCCTTTAGTTATGAGTATGTTGTATGATGCAAGGGCAATAACTGCATTCCTTTTACATCTCATCATGTTTGAAATGAGAATTTTTTAGTATGTGTAACTATGTATGTTCGATGGTTGTTTTTGTTCTTCATGCCCATTATTTGTATATGTATCATCTTGGTAACTTGACCCGGTTGCTGTGGCTTGTTGATGCAATCATTCTAGGGAATTTCAATAAATCCTACAATTGGATAACGTGTTACACAGTTTCAAGATTAATCCATTTAAAAATGAGATGCATATACTAAATCTTAAAGGAAACTGTATTGGCCACTAGTTTGCTAGGAGGAGTCCATTACTCGAGAATGCAAAACTAATGCACAAGTATAACTATGATAAGCAATTGATTACAAGTCGAGGGTATATAGGATGGGATGTGCTAAACAAGCATGCGTCCATTCAAAGCAATTCATAATCATATACCTGTATTACAATTGTTTTGCTACAACACTTATGTGAGTATGTGACTATGAATTGTTTTCTAATAGCGAGATGTTTGAGTGTTGCATATGTCATCTTGCTTGCTACCAAAACTAGGAATATTTTTTCATTGTCTTTGCGTTCTCAAGTTCAAGTAGTCAACATACTTGCTCCTCAACGCATTAGTTTATGCATGGATATCCATTGATAACTGGATTTAACTTGAAGTTGTGTGACAGACTATCTGGGATTCTTTGAATATAGTAAAGATCAACCTTATCAATCAAGTTACACCGGATACATCTCCGCATATAAACAAGTCGGGGTTGGTGGCAAGCGATTATGATACATATACACATGAATAATGAAACCTTGTAATATTTAGTTACATATACACATGGATAACAAAACCAAATTTAAAATGTACATAAAGGGTACCATTTATGCATACTGTGACATCTCATTTGAAACACCACCTAATGTAAAATGTAGTTATCATTCTTGCATCACGATGTCGATGATATTGGGAATATATGTTGTCTCCAGTTCCGCTTTGAATATGCCTTTAGATCAAGGAATTTTGTATCAGGACTATTGAAGACAAAGTATATGAAAATGTGTGTGTTCTGCATTTCTTTCAGTTAGATACATAGAAAAAATTTCTATACACACTTCAATAATCATATGAGTACATTTTTTTTTTTGAAAAGCACGAGTTAATCATATGCATCAAATTATACCTAACAATCACCATTATTAATGTTTAGTACTCTCTTACTCTCAACATGTTCTTCCCTTTGATCTCTTGTTCCACATTGACAATTAATGCTATTTACTTTCATTGAAATTGGAAGAAAGTGATGGGAGGGTGAAAGTAATTTACGTATGTGACTAATACATCTTTTTATGTGGCTTATGTTTATAAAACCTTGAGACTAGAGTGGTAAATCTGTTTCAAGTTCATGACATTGGTGTTGTATCGTCAGGGATGTTGACTTTGAAATAATCGTCGTGGATGATGGTAGTCCTGATGGAACTCAAGATATTGTCAAACAGTTGCAGCAAGTCTATGGTGAAGATCGCATTGTATGTGACAATTATTATTTGGGAAAATTTTGTAACATAGCAAGTTACTACCTTTTTATGTCCCAATTTGATAAGTAAAGTTTTAAGGTTTGGTAATTATATTGTAAAAATGTAATTACTAAATTTGACTAAAGAATAATTGCTAAGACATTGCCAATACGAGCATAGAAAAACCTGAAGCACCAAACTAGCGTAGGACAAGAATAATATAATTACAAAATTGTACCATTTTGCAAAGTCGTGTCTGTGTTATAAAATTTCCCTTGCTTCTTATCTTATTTGTATCACTAGTGTTTAGAGACTATAGTTGTTCGATACTTATTTATCTTACTCATTTATGCAGCTATTAAGAGCTAGGCCCAAGAAGCTTGGATTAGGTATCTGGTTGTTTCCCAGTGTTAAAATTTAGATTAAACGGGGTTAGATCATAACTTAAGCTGATGCTCTTGTTAACTAGGGACTGCTTACATTCATGGTCTGAAACACGCTTCCGGAAATTTTGTTGTAATCATGGACGCTGATCTTTCACATCATGTAAGTATGTTTTGGCAGATCTTATCATTTGCATTTTTTAGTTATTATGCATCGATAATCTCAGTTTAACTAATGATGTTATTTCTTTCTTCCTTATGTTTGTCTACACAGCCAAAGTACCTTCCACACTTTATAAAGTAAGAAATTTCTATAACCATGATATGCTTAAATTTAGAGGTGGCAAAAATTTGCGGGTCTGTCTGTTTGGCTTGTGTGTCAAAACAGGACAGATCAATATCTGTAATTTTGTCATGGGGTGACTGGTGAGTTGTGCTGAAACACTTTTTGTCCAAGCTATTTTCCCCACATGATTACAAATTCATATAGTTTGTATAAAAATCTAATTTTGTTGAATAAAACGACTTAGGAGGAATTTTGCAATAAAAATACACTTCGGGCGACTTTCAACTTGCTTACTTATAAGCTAAAACTGTGTTTTGATCCATTTGACTAGTTAGAGATGAAACATAACCTAAATCGACACATGCAGAAGTAAATGGGTCAAAACTGCCACCTCTACTTAATTTTTCCTCTACCTAATAATAAAAGTCCAATAAATTCAGAAAACAGATCGAGACTAGTGCCGATATTGTCACCGGAACTCGTTACGTAAGAGGTGGCGGTGTGCATGGTTGGACTTTAATGCGCAAATTGACAAGTAGAGGGGCTAATGTTTTAGCACATACGCTTCTTTGGCCTGGTGTTTCAGACTTAACAGGCTCATTCCGGTACGTAGCTCAATAGTTATAAGTTTATTTCTTTTACTTTCACCTCGATAAGTTTATAAAATGGTATGTATCTTCTTGTGTGACAGTCTTTATAAGAAATCTGTGCTGGAAGACATTATAAGCTCTTGTGTGAGCAAAGGATATGTTTTCCAGATGGAGATGATTGTTCGAGCATCAAGAAAGGGATACCATATCGAAGAGGTACTTTTGAATTCGTCGATTTGGGATAAATATTTCTCTAGCTAAAAAGGAAACGGGATCACATGCTGGCCAAAGTGTATTTTTAATGCATAGAAAGTCTTAAAATCACTTTGTAATCATCTTTGACACACTGAAATTTTATTGCAAATTTTACAATTTCGGAAATAAAGCATTCCGGGTCAACACAATGTGAACCCTTTCATTACCTCTTTTGACCCATTAACCTGCATGACCCTCCTATTTTCCACCTTTTCTGTTAGAAACCTTTTGTTTCTGAAGTATGGATTTACCATCACATCTTTACTTCTTATATCATATAAATCGCTCCAGAAACTGAATGAGTTGTACTAATTTAGACTTTGTACGACTCTTTTAGGTGCCCATCACTTTTGTGGATAGAGTTTATGGAAGTTCCAAGCTTGGTGGATCTGAAATAGTCGAGTATCTAAAAGGCCTTGTGTATCTTCTCGTTACAACATAAAGAACAAAATCCCTACCATTGGATATGACAATTTCAAAGGCGCAGCTGTTAATGTCTATTAGGCAAGATGACTCGACTCACTGACCAACTAATAGCCAGTTTATAGCATTTTTATGATAACTTATGTTCTTATTATCCCCATCCGTGATTTTGAATTTGGCTTTTTTTTCAGTGCGGGAAAACTTTGTTTTTAATATCTTTTTATTGAAGTTTTGGTGCTACTTCTTCCAAATTGTTAATGAACAAATATGTAAAATTGGAACTAAGATTTACTACCAGAAAGAATTATTGTATTCGAGAAAATTTATTATCACCAATGAAAACTCTTGTTTCTCTTTCTTCTCAAGATACAAAACAAGATTATCTTATTGAAAAAGAGATTCTGCAACTTTTTTTCTTAACGAATATTTACATGACAAATCTATCTCACATATTCGAAGCAGGACTTGAACTCACAATCATTTAGTTGTTAGCTTCCCACATAACTTGAGATGCTATTGGGACACAAGCTTCTCATACATTAACATTGGTTACAACTCATCACTAGTATTAAATTGTTGGAAGCTTTTGTTATAAGTTTTACCACAAAATTCCCATAAAAACACAAGACTTGTAAGTGATCCAACCGGCATTGCAGACAAGAACGGAGGCTGTCAGCATTTATCTAAGCATCAACGATATTACAGAGCATAAGCGGCATGAAAGTGACTGTTAAACAAACTGTGACACGCCATTGGCATCGGCAGTTGGTGTCAACTGTCATGGTGTTTATAACAAATCATTATTAAAATGCCATTGAAGATTGATGATGATGTTCTTAATAACTAAAGGACCACTCCTAGTTGGTCATATACTCCACTTTTTTATAACAGAACAAATAAGACATTTTGCCGGCCACATGGATGTTTACAGTTGACCTTAATCTATCTTCTAACTATAGCTTTAAAGAACACTTAAATTTTGCTTGTTTGCATTGTCCTCTAAAAACTTAAAATGATGAGTGTTAAGATCATTTCTAAAGAGAACATCAAACCATCCTCCCCAACACCACACAACCTTAAATCATATAAGCTTTCAGTCTTAGATCAACTTATTCCAGCCCCTTATGCGCCCATCATACTATACTACCCGAATCAAGACAATGCTAGCGACCTTGAGGTCCAACAACGGTTGATTTTGCTAAAAGATTCGTTATCTAGAACGTTAACTCGCTTCTACCCATTAGCCGGGACAATACAAGATGACCTTTCTATCGATTGTAACGACGTTGGTACTTACTTTGCAGTAGCTTGTGTCAATACTCGTCTTGATGAGTTTTTGAACCATCCTGATTACGAGCACATAAACCATTTCCTCCCATGTGAGCTTACTTTTAATGGTTCTAGTGTAGGAACTTGTGTGAGTAATGTTCAAGTTAGCATTTTTGAGTGTGGTGGGATTGCAATTAGTTTGTGTATTTCACACAAGATTTTTGATGGTGGTTCATTGAGTACTTTTGTGAAATCATGGGCTGGGACAAGTTATGGTTCACAAAAAATTGTGTATCCTAATCTAGGTGCAGCATCTTTATTTCCTGCTAACGATTTGTGGCTTAAAGATTCATCACTTGCCATTTGTGGGGCTTTGTTAAAGACGGGCAAGTGTAGAACAACTAGATTTGTTTTTGATTCATCAAAACTAGCCGCTCTCAAGGCAGATGTAGTTGCAAAAGGGGTAAAAGATCCGACTCGTGTAGAGGTGGTGTCGGCTTTGCTATGGAAGTGTTTCATAGTTGCAACTGAGGAAAAGACTGATTCTAGGAAGCCATCTTTGTTGAGCCATGTGGTTAATCTCCGCAAACGGTTAGTATCAACTTTATCAGAAAATGCTATTGGAAATCTGATTTGGTTAGCGAGCGCTGAATGCAAGACAAATTCTCAAATCCAATTGTGTGATCTTGTTCAAGAAGTACGCAATGGTGTGTCAAAGATCAATAGCGAGTTTGTGAAGAAAATACAAGGTGATAAAGGGACAAAGGTGATGGAAGAGTCTCTCAAGAATTTGAAAGAATGTGAGGATAGTAACAAATATATCGGGTTTACTAGTTTGTGCAAGATGGGATTTTATGAAGCCGATTTTGGTTGGGGAAAGCCAATATGGGCATGTGGTGGCGGTGTTTGTGAGGGTAGTTCTGCGTTTATGAACATGGTCGTTCTAATGGATACAAAATATGGTGACGGAATAGAAGCATGGGTGAATATGGATGAACACGAAATGCATGCCTTAAAACATAATTCCGAGCTCTTGACATTTGCATCCATCGACCCAAGTCCTCTGCAGATAAACTATTGAAGGTGGCGTGAACCTTTAAGCACATCAATGCTTACAGTTTCACTTTTTGTTAACCAGAAATTTTCATAAAGAAACATATGTTTCAGTCTTGAGTACAAGTATGTGAGTTCAAGTCTCTAACTAGTGTATATAAGCGAAGTGGTTTGGGTTTAGGTCTCATATGCAAGGCCGTCTCTGAAATCTTGAAATTTTTGAAGGCCTTAGACGAAATTATAAAATGAGACATCTCGAGAAGAAATGTTATGTATAAAATGTCATTGTTTGTAAGACATAATGTAATTAGTTATCTAAACGTTCAACATATTACTCATTTATGATAGTTTCTCATTTAAATATTTTTTTTCTTCATGAAAAATGTGTAAACATACATATAATTGTTAACTAGACAAATTTTAAAACAATTAAATTATTTTGGGCCCTGAACGGTCGCCAACCTTACCACCCTCAAAAACGGCCCTACTCATATGATATAAAGGTGTATTTCTAGTGTCATCAGACACCATAGACAATGTTAAGGCAAAGATTCAGGACAAGGAAGGTATTATATTTATGTATATATAATGTGAGCATAATACTTTGATTTGAACAAGAGAATAAAAGGAAACAAGTCATATCCATTTATGGTAGGAGTGTTGATCGGTTGTTCAGTTAGTTCGGTTAAATTTTTTTTTTTGTCAACCCGAAAACTGGATCGAACCGAACTAGAATTCAATCAAATAGAATAAAAAACCGAATTTGAATTCGGTTTGGTTTTCGGGTTGACCTGAATAACCCGAAATCCCGAATTACACCATTTATTAAAAAAAAATCACATAGATATTTAGCAAAAATAAATTATTTCAAGCATAAAAAAGTTTATTTTTATATTAGGATAAAAATTTAATGGTCTTTATATATATAGCCAAAAGTTCAATATAGACCCAATATTTGTCATAGACTCAATAAACCAATCCTATTTACTCATTTTTTCATCAAAAATAAAAAAAACTCACTTTCCACCTTTAAAAAAAAATTAAATATCTCACACACTGTTAATCGTTACGCAAAACAAAACATATCATCGCGACGAGAATTAAATTATCTTTCTATAGAGGGGCGACACTATGTACTTTCGACGAACTTTTTTTTATGATTTTATGAAGTCATATACGATTTTATAAAATCATATATGATTTATGAAATCATATATGATTTTCGCAATTCGTGACTGAAACAAAATTGAAATTTTTTTTGTCGGAATCACAAATCATATATGATTCGTTATACGAATCATATATGATTTTCGCAATTCGTGACTGAAACAAAATTGAAAAAAAGTTCGTTAGAATCACAAATCATATATTATGATTTTATGAAATCATATATGATTTTATGAAATCATATATGATTCGTTATACGAATCATATATGATTCGTATGACGAATCATATATGATTTTCGCAATTCGTGACTGAAAAAAAAATGAAAAAAAAGATTGATTAATTAGATATATGACAAATAATGGGTCTATGTTGATCTTAACTCTATATAACTATATAAAAAATATATATATTTACATAAATTCGGTTTTCGGCTCAGATTGCCAAACCCATATCCAAACCGAAAACCGAATTTATAGTTCGGTTCGATTTTCAAGTTTGGTTCGGTTATTAGTTCAATTCACTTGTTTTCGGTTCGGTTTCAGTTTTCGATTTTTTCAATTTTTCTGCTCACCCCTAAATTATAGGGAGAGGATCCTCTCAAGTTACTTGTAAGTTGATTGATCAAGTTAGACAAATATTGACCTTTGGATTAAATCAATGGTTAAGATTAAAAGAGAAGTGGGTTATTATCATTTGATTTGGGCCATTGATCAAATCTAATGGCTGGAAATTGTCTAACTTGATCAATCAAGTTACAAGCAACTTGAGAGAATCCTCCTCCTAAATTATAGATGTAAATGCAAATACAAAATACAAAATAGCAAAGGAGCCCAAAATTACGAGACATGTTGGCCTGTTTCGGGCCCAAAACTCATGTTACAACTTACAACCAAATTTTAAGCTTATTCAATATTCATACATGTCATAAGAACAAAAAGAAGAGATGGATACTTTCTATTAACCATTATTACCTTCATACAGTTTCGAAGTTTTTACATTAATATACTAATTTGGAGATTTGCGCATTTGAAATAGTCGAGTATATGGAAGTTTTAAGCTTGATGGATCCGAAGTAGTTGAATATCTAACTAGCCTCGACCGTAATCCACATACCATCGAATTCATTAATCTCATAAGCATTATTGTTTCTATTTGACCTAATGACTCAAACTTTCGGACCAACCAAAACATGTTTAAAGAGAATTTCCGCTCTATACTACGTATTCTTGCTTTTGTTTTCGGCCTTTTATCGCGTGAGATGTATTTGTTACGGTATAAGATCTTCTAAATCTTCTTGCTCCATCATGTAAGAAATTTCAACATTCACTTTGTACTTCTCACACAATGAGGGTTTGGTTTGACACATAACTTCTAAATTTCCTTGTTTATAATTTACTGTTAAAATGATAAACACTCATATTAAAATGGGAAATTTTGCTCGATGAAAGCGATAATATAAATCGTTTGTAATGAATTTTGATGAACAAGTTTGTGAAATGGAACTAAATTTACTACGAAAAGAGAACTATTGTATTTCAGGTAGGTTCTTTTAGTTTTTTACCTTCTCTGACGGGATTACGTATCATTGTTATTGACGTTTTAACAAGGTAAGTTGAAAATACTTGTTGAACTAATGACACCAATAGATCCATATCTTCATCTTTAACATAGATTATTACAAATGAAGTCTTATTATATGTTTGTCTTCCTTTTCAAGACGCAAAAATAGATTATCTTTTTTGGATATATATATCGTCGGGGTGAGTTTAAAGCCCGGAGTGCTTGGAATTTATTTGAAAGATAGGTACAAGTGGAAAAACCCCTAATCGACTTTACAACGAAGAAGTCGTCTTCGGGGTACCGACAAGGAACCGGACCATTTTGGAGATGATGAGTTGCCTCGGCCACCCGGGTTGCAACGAATTGCTAAAAGTCAACGTTCCGGTTCTAACTCGACCGCTAGCTCCGGTTCTAACCCGGTCGCTTATCAAGAGTTCATGGCGGAACAATACGACTTAGACCGCAAGGCCAAAATGCAAGTGCTCTCGCAAGAGAGCGAAGACCGAAGACGGTTGATTCAAGCTCAAAAGATTGCGGAGGACATAAAAGTTCTCCAAATCGACACAAGCGGGATGGATCCGACCTACGCCGCTATCATCAAAACCCCCCACCCCCCCCCAAAATGACGAATTCGACGCCGAATATTACACCAAATAGGCGACCGACGCCGTTTTAAAATTTATGTTTTTTAAAATTATGTCTTTTTAATTTATCATTTTAATTTATGTCTTTAATTTATGTATTTTTTAATGTATGTTTTATAATTTTAATGAATTTTATTTTAGTTTAATAAGTTTATTTAAATAATAGTTAATTAAAAAAAAAAAAAAATTAAAAAAAGTTTGGCACCAGAATTCTGGTGTCAAACCAATGCCACTGAATTCTTGTGCCATAACATTTCTGGTGCAAAACTCCATTTTGCTTACGTGGCACCACTTTTTGAGTTTGGCACGACCGCTAAATCAAGTAAAAAAACATTTGTTGTTGTTCTCATATAACATAAGAAATAAAAGAAAATGAAAATAGAATGAAAAACAAAGGTGATTAGTTGATTATCAAGTAAAATTCATCCTCTCAAAATTTTGCTAAAAGTGTTTATTTTTTATTTCTTTTAATTTTCTTTATTAAAAAAAACTTAAAATAGCACGTTAAGTTATACACCTATGTAGTTAAGATAAAACCCGATTTTTTTTATCTACCTTTCATCAAGTCACCGGTTAAACCGTCAAGTCAAACCGGTTCTCATAATTTATTTAATATTATCCTTATGTTTAATTGAACCGACGAAAAAGATTGAATCTTCACTGATAAGGTTTAGTTTTTAAGTTCTAAATCTATAAAACTATTTATAACATCAAATGTTTAATACTTTTCTGTATCGAATTTCCGGGTTTATTGTCTTGTTTTATATAGTTTTAATATAAATTTGATACTTAATTCGTTCGTATTTACATATTCAGGTTAATCAAGGCATTGGAACGCAATGATCCGGAAAATGGATGCTTCTAATGATGAACTACTCATGGTATGATTTACTTATGATTTGGAGTCTATTAGGGGAGGCTCGTGAAAGAATCAAGTGAAGAAACGAAGGCGAAAGTTGAAGAAATGTTCACGAAAGATCTCCAGAAATGTGCTTTAGTATTTTGACTATAACTTCTTCACACAAGCTCCTTTTTAGATAATTCGAGTGGCCATGGAAAGAGACAAGATATATCTACAACTTTTGTTTTTTGAGCTAAGTCGGATCGCAACTGAAAAATAGTTATGACATAAACAACTGGTAACTACGTCGTAGCTCCACCGAGGCAGCTACGGAGTAGCTCTACACTTCAGCTACAGAGTAGTTTTTGTGACTCATGGCTACACCGTAACTCGGACGATTCATCTATGTTGTAGCTAAGGTAACTACGGCGTAGTTCAACACTTTCAACTACGTCATAGCCAATTCGAAACCTATAAATAGAGGTTGAATTATGAATAATTGAGCATCCTTTTCTCTCCCATCTTAGGGGACGACTAGGGGACCACCCTAAGGCGCTTTCTAGCTATCATACATCACATATCAAGAGAGAATCCAGTTCTAATCATCATCATTATTAGTCTTTCATCAAGTCAATTGTATCAAACATTATGTTTAATTCGACCAATGTTTTATTCATTATTGTTTCTGTGATTTACAATATGATTGGCTAATTACTTTAAGTGTTAGCCTTGTTATGATTTTATTAATATTATGATTCGTATTTCTTTGTCTAATTATCGTTTTATTTGGATATCCTATTTGACTGTTGTCTGATCCTCACGTTTTGGTAGTGTTGAGGCTAGTGTAGATCCCTTTAAGCTATTTAGTAGGCTGAAGCCATTGAATGGTAGTTTATTTGGATTATAGGAATAAGGTTGCATCTATTCTTAGTGTAAGGGATTGACGTATTACCTATTGCATTAGATTAAGCACTTATAAAGCGCGGGAAATCCTTTTAGGAGGGTTTAGTGTCGAGTAGTGAGAATGTTGACACTTAGACAGGTCTTTAGGATAGTTGGAGGTTTAATGACTATGAACTAGATACCCAACTACCGTGTCTAGCGGGGTTGAGATCGTAGTAATTATAGGTTAGGTTACGCCTACCAATCGAACCTAGCGATATTAGAACTATCATGATAAATCGAGAAATTAGACATTGCAGTAGGAATTGGAATCATTGCATTTATAGAAGATTAAATAGGTTAGCACAAATTTCTCCCTTGATTAGTAGAACTCCATTTCCATTTTCGTTATTTACTTTCTTGCATTCAGTTACTTAAAACCAATTTTAAATCGTGACACTTAAAACTCATATTTTAGACCGTCCATTAGCTCTTGGGAACGACCTCGAATTTACCAATCGTATACTATTCACGACCGGGTTCTTTACCCGTTAGTGCGTTGTGGACCATAGGTAGACGAGTTTTATAAATTTAAAACTTTGTAATATTAAACAAATAACACGCATCAACTATAGCAAAGATTTGTAAAAACAATCAATGTTGATAAAATATAATGCCTAAAAACATTATTAATATCTTTCACATCTTTACGTTTTGATAATCACAAAATATAAAAACGTTCAACGTAAAATTAAACATAAACAAGTAATTAGGAGTAATTTCATTTCAACTTTACATCACTTAAAGGTTATGAATATAAATAATATGATTAATGCATTTTTATGATCAAATTGAATCTTTATTCAACCTCAAGCTTTTATAAAATGGTGTAAACATTTTTATAACATCACAAAACATTTTAACAATTTAAAAGAAATATTTTATTCAAAATAAACATTTTGAATTTCAAATTTTCGAACCTAAAACGGCTAGAAAAAGTCCAGTAAACACTTCCCCTGAATAGGACAAAAAGAGGAACGTCTGAAAATTGGCGGCCCCCTTAAATACATGGGCGGCCCCCTTAATTATAAGGGGGGCGCGGCACCCTATTTAAGGGGACCGGCCATAGACCCCGCTCCTCCAGCTTGTCCTATAAATACTGGACTATTCCCCAACATTTTTCTCACCTTTTGCACTCATTCTTTCTGTTCTAAAACAGCCCACACATCTCTCTAAATCCTTTGATCATTTAATCATAAAGCTTTGTTTCCAAGTGATCCAAGCTCAATTCCTCAAGTGCAAGAGAAGAATACTTCCATCATTAATTGAAGAAGTATTACAACCCAAGTATACATTGCAATCTTATTGCATTCACACCATATCTTGTAAATCATTTGTAAATCTTGTAAAGTTGTGTAGTTATTAGGTTTTGGTGATTGTTGTAAGTATAGTTGGATCTTGGTGATCCTTTCTAGTAGTGTTAGTTAGTTGTGACATAAGTAGTGTGGTGAGGACAAGTAGTGAAGGTGTGAAGTTGTGAAGGTGTGAAGAAGTTGTGTAGTTGTGTTCAAGGTGTGAAGCTAAGTTGTGTAGTGAAGTTGTGAAGTTTTGAACAAATTGTGAAGTTGTGTTGTGATAGATTGGTTCTAGCTAAGATTAGAACTCGACATCTAGCTTAGTGTCGGAAATAGATATAAGCAACGTTGTGTACGGTTTTCTTCGTCATAAAAGAGCTTGTTGACATAGTGAAGAAAACTCTCAAGTTAGGTGCTCGGGGAGTGGAGTAGGCCGAAGAGGAGCTTCGCAACCGAACCACTATAAATCGTTCTGTTGTGGTTTGATCTTTCCAACTCTTATCTTTTATTTGCTTCTACTTATTTACATTGTTCATATTGTGCAAGTTTAGAATTCACAAAAAGTTGAATCTAAGTTTTTATAAAAAAAATAAATATTAAATCAAAAAGTGGTAAACTATTCAACCCCCTTCTAGTTTTCCACAACTTTATCATGTCCTTTATATTACACGACTCATCATAATTCAACTTTTATTAGTAATTTATATAAGCACTCGATCTATGGAAAAATTTTTCTGAAAAATATTTAGAAGTGCAATCAATGCAAAGACCACCACTATTTGACAAGTGTCAGTTTTATTTATTGGAAAAATAGATTTGAAACTTATGTGAAGTCAAAACATCTAGATCTTTGGCATGTTATTACCGATGGTGATTTTCTTCCTTTTCAATATAATCCTGAAACTAAAAAGGATGAAATTGTATCTTTTCATAAACAAGATGATGATCTTAAAAGAAACTTTCAAAAAAATAATGAAGCTAAATGGTAATTTATAATGGCCATTGGCCACGAAAAAAATACGAAAGATTTTTAATGTGTCAAAACCGGCAAAGAAATTAGGATAGCTTTACTATCACTCATCAAGGTAATAAATCAATCAAAGCTAAAAAATATAGTCTTCTTGTTTCAACAATAAGAACATTTATGATCCAGAAGAGGCAGTCAATAGATAATTGTCTTTGCCTATAGTATTAACACTATTATTACTATCTAAAAGCACGTTGATGAAAGTTTCTCTAGAAAGAATTGTGCTTTAGGAAAATTTCTTAGGGCACTACATCCAAATGGTGTCGCGAAAGAGTCACGGCGATTCGAAAAATCAAAAATCTACCAACCTTACCTCTTTGACGAACTAATTGGAAACTTGAAGTTTATGAAAGAAGTAAAAAAGGAGAGATGTTAGAAACGGTTTAAATGAAAGAAGAACAAAGTAATCACTTGCATTAAAAGTGAAAAAGGAAGTATGTGAGAAGAGAGCTCAAGTTCGATAGTTAAGACGAAGAGTAATGCTATGGCCGTAAATGAAACAAGAAAGTCTCAAGATACGAGAGATTTTGCAAGACAACCACGAGGCGAATAGAAAAACATACCAAAGAATAGTGAAATGGATGGTGTTATTGATAAAAGTGAAAGAAAAAGTTATTAGATGTGTTGACCCAAGTCACCTCATAGAGAAAGTTCCAAACCGCCAAAGAAGCAACGATCAAGAGCATTCAATGGAGAGGAGCATGGGCTACAATGAAGAAGATGAAGTGGAAAAGACTAAAGATAGAATCTTGTCTTTGTAGCTCAAGCGCCCGATGAAATATGCTTAGGAGTAAACTTGGAACCCGAAGAGTGGATTAAAGATAGTGGATGCTCAAAACACATGACCGGTAATCAAAAGTTGTTTTCTTCATAAAAAGCATACAACGGACGTAACATAATTTTCAGAAGGCAAAAACCTTTAAAAAAAAACGCCGTTCAAAAAAAAAAAGTCATAGGCAAAGGTACGATTTCTCAAGACTCCTTAATAATTGAAAATGTTGAGCACGTAGATAACTTAACTTATAACTTGCTTAGTATAGGTCAAATATGTGATAATAAATGCAAAGTAATATTTACCAAACACGATAGCGAAATAATCAAAAACGAAAAAGTTATAGGTAAAGGAATTAGGAAAGGAGGATTATATGTAATGAAACTAGGAAATAAACCGGAAGACAAAATATGCCTTGCAACATTAGACGAAAATTCCACACTATGGCATAGAAGATTAGGTCACGCTAATATGCAACTAATTCAATCATTAGCGTCTAAAGAATTAGTTAGAAATCTACCTAAACTTAAATACGACGAACATTTTAATGTATGCCATGCAAAATTGGAAAGCAAGCTCACGTAAGTCACAAGGCCAAAAATATAGTCTCAACAACTAGATGCTTAGAACTACTTCACATGGATTTGTTTGGCCCCTCCGCCATACGAAGCTATGGAGGAAATCGTTATACCTTAGTAATTGTAGATGACTATTCTCGATACACTTGGACTAGATTTTTAGCAAATAAAACCGAAGAATTCGAAATATTTAGCAAATGATCCAAAAAAAATTAGGATGTTCTATTGTATCAATTAGAACGGATCATGGTCGGGAATTTGATAATGAAGTACAATTTGGAAAAATAATTGTGTATTTAAAATAGGATATCTCACAATTTTTCCGCTCCTCATACTCCACAATCAAATGGGGTAGTAGAAAGAAAAAATCGCACTTTACAAGAAATGAGTAGAACCATGTTAAATGAACAATCCATTCCTCAAAAATTTTGGTGCAATGCGGTCGATACATCAACTTATATAATTAATAGAGTTTCTATTAGACGTATTTTAGGAAAAACTCCATACGAGTTGTTGAGAGGTAGGAAACCAAACCTTAACTATTTTAGAGTATTCGGAAGTAAATGTTTTATTCTTAATACAAGAGATTACCTCACCAAGTTCGTACCCCCAAGTCGTACAAAGGAGTTTTTCCTAGGATATCACAAAATAGTAAAGCTTACATAATACTTAACAAACAAACAATGAAAGTTGAAGAGTCATTGAATGTAACTTTCGATGAAACTCCACCTCCACCTAAAACACCACCATTGGAAGATGATGAATTAGTCGAAGAAGAAGCTATTGAGGTTAGTAAAACAAAACCCATAGGCAATGATCTTGAAGACATTTCATTAGAAAATAATTAAATGGCAAAACATATAAAGAATCAAAAGTCATCCCCTAGAACTTGTTAATGGTAATCTAAATTAAAGAACTCTAAGGTCGCAAGCTACAAGACAAAAAGCAATTTCTTTTTTGCTTTATTCAACAAAAAGAAAATACCCCTTTAAAAAAAAAAATAAAATTATAAATGAACATTAAAAGATGAAAATTGGGTAATTGGCCATGCTAGAGGAACTAAACCAATTTAAAAAAATAATGTTTGGGAATTAGTCCCAAATCCCATGGATATGACCATTATAGGAACAAAATGGATATATAGAAATAAACTCGATGAAAATGGGGTCGTAACTAGAAACAAAGCTAGGTTGGTAGCCCAAGGTTATAATCAACAAGAAGGAATTGATTATGATGAAACATATGCACCCGCAGCTAGACGAGAGTCCATAAGAATACTTTTAGCTTACTGCTAGGCCACTAGAATTTAAGTTTATACCAACCTGATGTAAAGTAGTGCATTCCCTTAACGTTTTTAATCAATGAGGATGTTTATTTGGCACAACCTCCAGGATTCAATGACTACGCAAAACATGAACTATATGTCTATAAACTTAAGAAAGCTCTTTATGGTCTAAAACAAGCCCCAAAAGCTTGGTACGATCGATTAAAAGCCTTTCTTATTAAACATAATTATTCCATGGGAATGGTAGATAACACTCTCTTCACTAAAAAGAAAGACTCCAACAACATAATTGTCCAAGATAATGTATGATGAACATTAACTTCGATCAACATGTCCAAGAAATTGTGTTATGACTTGCAAGATCATGCATGATGAGGTTTGAAATGAGTATGAGGGGAAACTAAACTTATTTCTTAGAATTACAAATAAAACAATTAGAAGATGATATATTCTTTAACCAATCTAAATATATTTAAGGAAATGCTTAAGAAATTTGGACTAAAAGATCTAAGCTACATAAAAGAACCCCGATATCTACGAAACTAAACACACAAGAGACAAGAATGGTGAGTCCCGATGATAATACCAATATCACGGGCATGATAGGTAGTTTATTATATCTAACGGCAAGTAGACCCGATATCATGTTTAGTGTTTGCCTTTATGCACGCTTTCAAGAGGATCCCAAAACCTCTTACCTTGAAGCGGTTAAACGTATCTTCCGATACATTAAAGAGACACAAATGCATTTATGATTAAGGTTCCAAGGGTGATCCGGCATAGTACACAATATATTTAATGCGGATCGATCAAGCGGGAGACTACGTAGAATCGCAAGGAGAACTTGTGGTGTTTGCACGTTCATGGGATGTTGTTTAACATCTTGGTTTTCGAAGAAGCAAACTGCTCTTGCCATCTCCATAACCGAAGCGGAATATATTAGCGCCGAAAAGTCATGTCAACAAGCACTATGGATGAAACAAGCTCTCGTAGACTATGGCATTAGGTTAGAAGATATTCCAATAATGTGTGATAACAAAGGGGCTATAGACTTAAGTAATGAATCATGTTCAAACACTCACGAACCAAACCCATAGAAATATCGCCACACTTTCCTCCATGCATAATGTCAAAAAGGGAATATCTCTATAGAAAAGGTCTCATCGGAAGACAACATAGCCGATATCTTAACTAAACTACTTAAACGTGAACCATTTAACTACTTACGCCTAGGTCTAGGAATGATGGAACAAATTGATTAAGTTTTCAGCAATGAAAATTAAAAATGAACTATTTTTCAAAAATTTGAGATTTTTTTTTCAGACGGCAGCCCCCTTAATTTATAAAGGGCGACCCCCCTTAATTTTAAGGGGACCGCCTAGACATTAAGGGGACCTCCCACTGAAAAAAAAAATCTCTGTGTCTAGGCTTCTGTTTTGCACAAAAACACAAGATTGGGAAAAACATATAAGCAAACTTTTTCCTAATACATATTTCATTATATATATATATATACAATAGTCCCAATCCATTATTTTCTAAAGAAAGTCTTTCTCATATCTAGGATCACATGAAAATTAATTTTCATATATTGTTGAAATATGCTAAAAACATTTTTTTTCATATGCATAATGGTCTCTTACTTGTTGTCAAAAATATATAATCTAATATATATCTTCGACAATCTTGGTTGAGCAAAACTAAATCAAGGAGCATTTGGATTATTTCTTAGGTTTTGCATGTATTAGTGTCGAAATAATTGCTACTCCACATTTGTCGCACTTAGGCACACACTAGTATTTGCACAAAAGTTTGTTTCCTTTTTAACTTAACCCTCTATCATGATAATTTTTTGTGTGCATTATATCTAGTTGCTATTTCATATGCTCTTCACTCAACTCATATATGATTATATGCTAAAATTGTGTGAAATAGGTTATCCTACATATGTAAAATGTTGAATGCTTAATTGCTATGTGCTAAAAATCTTAATTTCCATAAAAAGATAGACTTGCTGTAAAATTAACTTCCAAAACAGAAACCCTCACACAAAATTTTGAGAAAAATCGAATTTTGGGAAATCTGGGAAATGCCAGAGGGCGACCCCCTTAATTCATAACGGGCGGCCCCCTTATCTTTAAGGGGACCGCCCCCTATTTAAGGGGACCGCCCTAGTATAACACGGGTAAAACAGTATTTTTTTTCCTTTTTACCAAATACCCTCTAGACTTAGCTACTATTTCCCTAAATTCACAAACATTTCTTGGATTTGATCCTTTGAATGTCCATTCTTCCTAAATTAAACCTTTCCTCCACTATAAATACATCCTCATTCATCTTCATCACAATCATCCTCACCAATGACATCTCCTAACAAACCCACATCCAAACCATCAAGGGTAGCCAAAATGAGTGTGAAACCTATTTGGAGGAAGAAACCAAGCATTTGCAACTCCTCAAATGTGCTCAATACAACTTCACCCATACCAAAACCACTAACTCCTCATCATGAACCATCTCAAGAAAATAATCACCCCAATCAAACATTACCAAATCCTTGCATTAAGGACACTTTCACATCACCACAAGTTGTCTCACACCCTTCATTCCCCATCTCACCCTTCAATTCACTTGCAACTCACACTCAAGCTCCATCTCAAAATGACAACCAAACTCCTTACATTAAGGACACTCCCACATCACAACAAGGTATCTCACATCCTCCACTTCCCATATCACCCATCAACTCACATGAAGCTCACACTCAAGTTCCACCTTAATGTGACAACCAAACTCAACACACATCACCTTTATCTCCAAGCAGAGAAAGCCTTGTTGATAACATTAATCAACTTCAAGACCTATCAAACCTTCTAGCCATGCATCTCTCCCAACAATAACAAAACAACAATTCCTCATTACCTTACTCTCTAAACTTACCACACACCCTTAACATCAACCAAGTTGAAACCCATGTTGGGTATTGCCCTTGTTGTATCTTCACCCAAAAACAATTTCTTGCTTTAATTGAGGATATCAATTGAATTGAATTCCTCCTCACTCGACCTCATCCACCACCTAGGGTTCAAAGAGATTACCCTTCCACAACCGCCTCTGCTCCAAACTCTCCATCAACAAACAACTAATCTCATAATATGCCTACAAACAATCGTCAAACCCTTTTGTGTCGCAAGCAAGTCAAAAATCCTTCTATGGCTATTTAGGATTTTCTTGATGTATTAATATTTTTTTTGAGGTAAAAGGGATTCAATACCCCGGTAAAATGATGTATTAATATGCTCCTAAAGCATATTTGTTTTTTTATGTATGATTGTGTGTGGTTTACACACATTGCCTTAAATGAATGATTGTAATCTCTTGCTTTGATGCTTGCTTGCTCTTAGTCATATTATTCCTTACCTTCTGCTCATGGTTAGAAATAGTTGTGTTGTCCAACTCATTTTGTAGCCAAGAAACCATAGCTTTCGTTCCTTGGTGCCCTCAACAAGGGATCACACAACAAAGGGAGCATTTATTCTGTTGATTTTACTACAATCCTCGACGATGCCTTTTTTGATTCTACAAAAAGGGAAAATAGACAGTAAACTCAACCTAAAAAACTTGTTTAAAATAATTTTACATTTAATGAGTTAATATTTTGTAAACATCAAAAAGTGGAGATTTGTAGATAAAATACTAATGCCTAAAAACCATTATAATATCTTTCACATCTGTTACGTTTGATATCACAAAATAATAAAACGAACAATCGTAAATTAAACGTAAACAAGCAATTAGGAGTAAATTCTCATTTCAACATTTACATCACTTAAAGGTATGCATAAATAAATGCTTAATGCATTTTATGATCAAAGGAAATCTTTATTCAACCTCAAACTTTTATAAAATGTTGTAAACATTTTTATAAACATGACAAAACATTTTTTACATTTAATAGAAATGTTTTATTCAAAATAAACATTTTAAATTTCAAATTTTCGAACTTAAAACGGCTAGAAAAAGTTCAGTAAACACCTCTCCTGAATAGGACAAAAAGAGGAGCGTCTGAAAATGGGCGGCCCCCTTAAATACATGGGCGGCCCCCTTAATTATAAGGGGCGACACCCTATTTAAGGGGACCGGCCATAGACGGCATATTTATCTTTTTCGATACGGCGTATAAATTTTTTCTAAACCAATACAACGTATTCGACTTTAACATCAATACGGGCATATTCAGTTCACTAAATACGACATATTAGTCTATTTGAAAATTTTCTTTCCTAGCAATTTATTACAGATGGAGATGGACTATCCTAGCATCACCATAGAAGAATACATCAAGCTTGAAGCTGAAAAAGCTCGCATGCGTGGTCAGACGTTTAATTGGGAAACTGCTACCTACGGTAAGGTCAGGTATCATGAAGATATTAACTACTTCAAAGATTTTGAAACAAATTTCCCAGCCATTGTCTATAAGGATGCATTAGCATCTGACCATGAAATCTCATCCGAACCTACTGTAAGTACTCTTGATGACAATAAAATTGACTTTAAAATATCATTTGACGAATATGACGATGAAGATTACACTGTCATTTATGACAAAAAATTTATTTTCTTCCAAATTAATTTCCGTCAACGATTTGAAATTTGATTCGGAAAATGATGATAATAAATTCAATATATCTTCGGATGATGTTATTGTTGAGCAATCGGATAGTGGTATTGATACTAATGTTGATGCCCATTCCCATGAATTTGATGAGAATTTTGATACAAATCATGACATACACTGTAAGTCTTTCACTATAAAAGACTTTTTCATAATGATTAAAGTTGTTATTCGAAAATGTTTTAACAAAGGAATGCCATTCATTTTTATAATTAAGAATTTATATGTGTCGTTTGGATCTCGTTCGACCCCAAATTGTTTTATAAGGATGGGATAAAACTGGGGCAAGTCTAACTTAAAGACTTTGCTGTAAAGAAAAGTGCTTACCGAGAGACAACCCGGATTTATTTTCTATTATCGAGTCTGTCTTCTCAGTTAGCCGATACGGCGTATCCAACCCTAATGGATACGGCATATTGACTATCTGGACGTTATCCAGTCTTTATTTTTTCTGCACCCTTTAAACTTTATTGTTAGTTCAGTCTATACGGCGTATTCATTAAATGAATACAACGTATTAGGCGATTGATCCGTACTTAGGATTTTTAATACAGGTCTCAATATGGCGTATCCTGGTTTATAGGTACGACGTATCGACTTCCTGTATAGTTTTAGGATTTTTGTTTCAATTTCTAACCAATGAATACCGGAGATAGAATTGCATTTGTTTTCTTATAATTTACACAGGAACCTTGTTGAACGAAAATATATGTTTGGTGGAATGCTTATTTTTTGGAATTCATGTGTGTTGTAGTCATGCTGGTATCCAAACGCATTTACAACATACAATCTTACTCATAAACGCAACATGGAGGATCATACCGAGCAAATTCTAGAAGAGTTTCTCGTTTTAATTCTTTTAATTTTCAGTTTTTAATGTCACATTTATACAACGAGGTCATTGTATATCTCAAGTAGGGGAGGAGAATTAGAACGCTTACTTGTCCTAGTTTACATTAATATGCCTAATTTATACCTAAATTTAAAAAAATTCAGCATATTTATAACATTTCACATTTTCAGGTCATTTACGAAATCAATTATTCAATTGTTTATTTTTAGGCTTTTGCGCGTTTACTTTTAATTTTTACCGTTAAGCTAAATCGCGTAAACTAAAAATTAGCGTTTAACGTAAACGG
>BQNB010000796.1:52344-156639 GCA_026074375.1 Tanacetum coccineum
TTACTCTTAAGATGAGAGTAAACAAATGGTTTATACAGGGGTTAACTAACCAGTGTGGTTAGTTATTATCAAAATATGTATAGGCTTTTTTGTGTAATCTTAAAAATTTACCAATTTAGAAAGGTCACTCCATCTATTAAAAATAGTGTTTATTATTGTGGTCTAGAGTAGATATACCAAGCCAAGTTCTAAAGTTTACTATAGTCACCGGCACACTTATAATTAGTGGAATTTTAGGTATAAATTAGGAACCAGAATAGGCTTAATCCTCATAATATGGAAATAGGGGTTCTGTTTGTGCAGGTCGTGTAACTAATAATTTAACAAAATATGCTAAATTTTTTAAATTTGAGCATAAATTAGCCATATTAATGTATAAATAAGGATAAATAGTGTTTTAATTCTCCTCCCCTCACTTGAGATATACAACGCCCACGTTGTATAAATATAACATGAAAAATAAGAAATTAAAGAGTTAGAACAGAATACTCCCTTGAGATTTGCTCGGTATGATCATCCATGTATAGTACATGAGCAAGATTGTGTGTTATAAAAGCGTTTGAATACCAACATGACTACAACACACATAGATTCCAGAAAATAAGCACACCACTAAATTCATCATTTCGTTGAGTAAGTTCATGTATTAATGCTCAGAAAACAAAAATAATTCTATCTCGAATAATCGTTGGTTAGAAAACAAAATAAAACTAAAATTGTACATGAAGTCAATACGCCGTATCCATGTTTCAGGATACGCCATATTGAAACCTGTATGGAAATAAACCTAAGTAAGGGCCAGAGGTCGAATACGTTGTATTTATAATTATGAATACGCCGTATCGACAAGTCTGATAATAAAGTTTTAAAGTGCAGAAAAAATAAAATGGATAACATCCAGGATAGGTCGATACGCCGTATCCATGGAATTGGATACGCCGTATCGATAACTTAGGAAGACAGAGTCGATAACAAAATTGAAAATACATTCTGGGTTGTCTCCCGGTAAGCACTTTTGTTTACAGAAAAGTCTTTAAGTTAGACTTGTTCCAGCGTCTACTTGGTACGTGTCACAGACCATCCTTCGTCCTTCTTGCGAAAAATATCATGGTAGACTCGAGACACGTTTTCTTTGGTTCGGACCCAAATGTCATATTCATATTCCTTGATAGCAACATATTCCTCTGCTGGTCCGAATGAGTACTTAACTACCTTGAACTCTTTTGATTTACATGTTGGTGGTTTCACGTAAGGAATTCCAAGTAGCTTATACCTTCTTTCCTTGGATCTTTCATTTTCTTCATTAACATAGTAAGGAGGGTCTTTTTAAATCAAGTAGTCTTCTAAATCATCGATGTCATCATTGTCATCTTCCATAAGCTCATGTTCGTCAAACCACTCCTTATTCTTTTGAGCAACATCATCACTAATTGTTCCTGTACGAGTCATAAATATTTGACAAACATCATTCTAAGTGTTTTGGTTAGAATGGACATTGGTTTCAATATAAGTTGTATGCGCATAATCCGAATTAAAGGAACTCCTCCTCTTAGAGGAAATGATCAAGGAATACTCGGAGACACATCTACAAAACCTTCATATAGGAATTCACAAAGAAACAATCCAATTAATCAAGATACACAATGAGGGTCGTATTCATACGATTTTGCACTTCTCGACAAATATAATCTGTTTCATTATTCTAAGTGGTTATTCTATTTTGGGTAATAAAGAACTTGTTATTATCTAATCTGCTTGGGCTTTAGGAATTCCTTTATAACTTAAGTGACACCAATAAAGCTTTTACTCTTCTTATATTAACTGATTTAGTGTATGGATTTCATTCGACCCATGGTTAGGAACTGCAAATGGCTTTGTCTATATGGATTTTAAGATTTGTTAATATGATACAAATTATATCCTGGCCTTGGTTTCCACTTATCTAGTCATTCTAGATTCAATTCTTAAAAATATGGGATTTTCCGTTATTTATAAAAAAAAAAAAAAAAAAAATCCGTGTTCTCCGTCACTTGTAGTGATATATCCATTTAATGAATAACTGAAAAAATTATGCTACCTTGAGTCCAATTATATGTTTTTATTACTTTTGCAGTGTTACATAAGTCAGAAGCATTGAAATAAATAACTTTATATTTCTACCCATCCTGAGTCTCTTAGATCTATATATTCAATCCAGTCAAATTTATTATTATTTTTAGTAAAATAAACCAGAATCGTAGATAGGAAACCCATTAATGACCTACCTCATTTTATTGTAGAAATTTTCGGGATCATGTTGGACCATGTAAACTAGAGAAAATACTTTGTTTAGATAAAGAACTTTTACTCGATCTATTTTCCCGTCAATAGGTGAATAATGGCTCCAAGCATCGTCACTGGATTCTTCCTCTACATTCATTGATTCTTCCAAGATAGCTTTGTTAATCAAAGCTTCGTTCTTCAAATCACTATCTTCTAATGTGTCATACCACTCATAATCTTGATAGCGAATTGAGTTGCCTTCTCGGATCATTCCAGGTAAGTCTCCCTTGTTGCAATATCCATCTTCCTTCTAGTTACAAGTAGGCCATTTAATAGTCCTATTTTTGAAACAAAATGGCTCACACTCATGATTAATATTGTCAGTAGGTTCAGTCCAGACCCCCTTATCAATCCATGATTTTTCATCGACCCATGGTATTCCATTGTTCCACTCGTAGATCCAATCATCTGTATATTCTTTGTAAGTTTTAAATCCAAGTATATCTTTAATAAGCACATCATCATCAATCTTGAAGAGACAATTAAACTCCTTAAATGCTTTGCAGAGAGGGGTCTCGAAGTGGAATATATCAGTATCGATCCTAAATATTTGAGCAATTTCATTTTCTTTCATCAAGTTATCATCTCCAGGATTAGAAAGTTCATCATCAATTATCACCTCTTCATCACCTCCTCTTCTCTAATAATCCCACAGAGCATTCTTAGTATATTGATCCATAATCTTATGGTTGCAAAGTTTTAAAGCTAACCAATTCCTGAATTCAATATTAGTTGGATCCCATTCGACTTTTGTGATAGCTTCATTAGCTCCCATCTTTCTTCTAGTGCGAGAAGGTGGATAGTATTTCCTAACAAAATTTTCTGTCAGATCTACCCAAGTAGTAATAGAACTATCAGTTTCATCCATCAACCCTTTACTTGCAGCTCTAATAAGTGAGATAAGGAATATGCTAAGCCTAAGTTGATCATGAGTTACATTGAGTATATCGAGCGAATCAACTATCTTAAGAAATTTTTCAATATGTTCCATTGCATCTTCTCCATTTGTCCTACTGAAAGCATTATCGCGCAACTCTTTGAGGAATTGACCCTTTAATTCAAACCTAGCTTTCTCATCAACTTGCTGTCTAGCAATTCCCAAGCCATAATCTTCTCAGATCTTAGTCATGTACTCCTCCATAGTTGGTTCCCCATTGTTTCTGTGTTTTCTTCTTTAAACTGATATTCAGGATCAGAAAATAGGTTCAATTCCGATGAACTCGAATAATCAAGACTCGTTGTCTTGAAAACCTTCCTTGTTGAATGTAACATCATATAGGTTATTTACAAGGTGTAACGAGCTCTTTGTTTGAACTCCTGGTCATGCACTACCTGAAACAATGGATAAATAATCAGTAGGATAGGCTCGGAAGAAAGAAAATACAGAAAACTAAACACGAGAACAGAATACGAAAAATTAAACCTGCTGTTGTATCAGATGATCGATACGCCGTATTCAATTAACTGAATACGCCGTATTGATCTTTTGAATTAGAATACGGTGTACTGGTTACGAAAGGAGGATACGCCGTATTCAATGAGATGAATACGCCGTATCGATTATTCGATCAGAACAATAACAACAAAGAAAAACAATGCAGAAAAACACACAAATATGCAAAATATACAATTCAAACTAATCTAAATACAAAAAATATACATAATTACAAAAATTACACTAAACTAAAAATACTAATAAACAAGAATTAAACAAACTTACTCCCGACAGCAGCGCCAAAAACTTGATGTGTTGTTACGTTGTGTAGGTAATTTATTATTTAAATTTTACTATTTATATTTTGCCGACTTTACCTATTAACAAACACTAACGGGCAGTGTACCCGATCAATTGTAGGTTCGTTGGTAAGTAAGGTGTCGATCACTAAGAGCGAGTGTTAACACTTAAATCTGTCAGTATTTTTGTTATACATGTTAGTTGTAATTAATCCTATGTTAAATCTAAGTTAAACCTAATGTTAGGCTATCATTTCATCACCAAAACACATAGAAATTGAATAAACTTAGAGAGAAAGATCTAGAGAGGGAAAGAGTAAAAAGAAAATGGAAGACTTTCATACACTTAGAGAGAATGAGAACCAACACCCTCCTAACATGCCAGGAGGGTTGTATTTATATTACAAAGAGTATGGACTCTGATATGTGAGAAATCACATATCCTTTTTATACCAAAAATGACCCTAAAATGAACAAATTGTGCAAATTATGCTTGTATATTGCTTGTTTTGTCATTTGTGATGTGTAGGTACGGATATTGCAAAAATCACAAGAAAACGGTCAAAACCGGACAAACACGAACACGGGAACGGATAGAGTGTACAAGAGCCGGGAATTTCTAGCAAAAGTCAACAAAGTCAACCCATGGTCAACAATGGTCAACTCACAAAAGACAAAAACCCTTAAAATACCCAAAATACCCTTAATGTTAAACCATTTTCACCTAAAGTCCCAAAAACCCTAACACCGTTAGTCCAAAACTAACGGTTGTTAAATATGTTTTACTATAAATCCTTTTTACCAAAAACCCAAAACCATATTCACCCAGCCCAATCCTTTTCTTATAAACCCTGAGCCCAAGTCAGCGCCCCATTTAGCTCAGTCAAACCAACAAACGTATAAAATTGGGGGGCGAGAAAAACAGTTTTACTGTTTACCGTCTCCCCCATTTCACCCTTCTCATTTTAACCTAATTAAAATGCAATTAACCCTCCCAAGCTCAAATTGACGTGGCCAGAAGATTCTTAGTACTAAGCTTACAACTCAGCAAAAGAAACGTCACCAAAGGGTTGTGATTGGTCAAGCTGACAATAAGAATGACACGCGGGAATCAAAAGAAACACATCTAAAAGTGGGATTTTGCACTAAAATCAGGCCAAAAGAAGCACAAGAGCTCCAAAGATGTAGGATTTCCAAGATGGCAATCCGTATGCTTCAATTTTGATCGAAGGGCTAAGAAGGGGCATCCAATGATTGCAAGGAATAAAGGGCCAAGATTAGAGTTTAAGAGGAGCGTGTGTAGAGGTCTAAATCCTTCTCTTCAGGCCTATAAATACAAGACCTCTCTCACTCACAAATGAATCATCTAGCTTAATTTTGAGGAGTAGCTTAATTTAGCTTGTAGCTTATAATTTTTAGCTTTGTTCTTTAAAATTCAATGTAATCTCTTTTTAAGCAATGTAATCAGCTTTTAGTCTTAATAAAATTCAGTTTTCTCTTATAACTTGTTGAATTCAGTGATACTTTTCATTTAGCAACTTAAGTCTAAATTGATTATAAGATTCTCACAATCTCTCTTAAGCTACTTTAGTTAGTTTACACTTAGTTAAGCTCACAAAAGCTTAACTAAGCTTAATAAAACACAAATCCTCTCATAAATTACCACAGCTTTTATTGGAAGGGAAGTCAATAATAAAAGGACTTCCAGGACCCCACCAACTTATCTTAGGATAAGCTGGAGCTTGTTTATAGCTCATAAGAGCATTTTGATAAGCCTTGTTTAAAGCAAAGGCTATTGTAAGTTCTCAAATTCCTTTTTATAGCTCAATTTTGAATTTCAGCTTATTATTGTTTGTTGCTTACTAATATCTGTTTAGTGTAGCTTATTAATGCTTATTATAGATGTTAGATGCTTATTATGTGTAATTGTTAGCTTATAACTTAATTTGCTTGTCATTTGTCTTAAAACTGTAAAAATCCAAAAATAAGTAGCATTAGCTTATAGCTTATTGTTCTGTCTTATTAGTTTGTTCAAATCTGGTTATTAGGTTTTATTATAGCTTAATGATATCTGGTATTTGCATCTTGTTCTTTAAATTTCAAATTTATAAGCTGAGTATGGATTTTTATACCTTAAAGGGGTGTTTGGCATAGCAGTACTAACTGAGAGTTAGTACTGCTATAGGCTTTTTAATCCTTTAATTTGAGTTTAAATCTCATTTCTAGGTTTATAAATTTAGGATTTAGGAGTTTAGTTAGGTTTATTCAGTTTTAATCAAGTTCTTTAGTAGTTTTAAAAATTTGTGGTAGTTAAGTCCAGTTTAATAGGCTCTATTAACTTGATTCCTTGCTAGCTGTTCTTGTTACTCAAATTACATTTGATTGAGTGTTTAAGATGTAGAAACAAGGATCTATAGTCTGCACTTGAAGAATTCAAGTAGTGGTTAGAATTTGGCAAACTACATCAGTAGTCATATATAACCTATAAGCCATTTTTAAGTTTAAAAATCAGCAGGTAAAAATAGTTTTTTGAATTTCAAATTTTGTTCACAAGTAGATTTTAGGTAATAGTAGATCTATTTCAGCTTATTTTGCTTTTAAAAGTTCATTAAGCTATCTGTTTTTAAACTTTAAATTTGCAATTTGTCTTTTCATAATAAAAAGTAAACTCAGCATGAGCTGAGTAAATAAGCTGTTTTCAAATAGTTTTTTCTTTGTCCATTTGTTTTTCAAAATAGTTTTTAAGACTTGTTTTTAGTAGCTTTTTGGCCAAGGTTTAAGTAGGTGTAGGTCTTATAACCACAATGATCCATTTGCTTATTTAGAATTAAGCTTAAAGTTGCCCTTAAGGCCTGTTTGGTATACAATTTTTACCAAAATGCTTATTTGAGATTTTAAGCTTATTGCTATAAGTTTTTGTTAAGTTTCTTTCTTAACTAGCTTATTAGGTTAATATTAAGTTGTTTGTAGCTTATTAGGTCCATGATTCAACTTATTAGTCTTTTCATAGAAAAACCAAAAACAAAGTTAAATAGCAAGTAGCTTTTTCATTAAGTCTTTTCATAGCTTATTTAGATTTCAAACTCCTTTGTGATTAAAGTTTTAGATAGAGCTTAGAATAAGCTTTCCATAGGTATAAGATAGCTGTCCATAAGGATCTGATTTCATGTTTTAAATAAGCTCAAAAGTTTGTTATTAGTCTATTTTATAACCAGTTTGTGCAAAATGCTTAATTCTCTTTCTCAGCTTATGGTTTGTCATTTTAGCTTAAGTTTAGTACAAAGGGCTTATTAGGGTAATGTTAGGATAGTCATAGCTTATTTGATGTGGTTTGAGTATACTTTAGCTTATTAGTGAATTTAAACTTTAAGAAAAAAAATTTAAGTGTTCTGTTAAACTTTTAAGCTGATTTCCATCTTATTTTCTAATTTTCAAAAAAGTTGTTTTCACAAAACGTGTTCATATTTAGCTGATTTAAAAGTTTGCTTTTAACAGTTTTGAAAAATAAAAAAAAGGGAAACCAAGGAAGTCAGGGGTGAGCAAGGCTCGAACCCCTGACCTCAACTTCGTTTCAACCTTTTATAAACCTCAACACACACACCTCTCACCAACGTGCCCTTGGGACTTTTACGTCTAAAGTTGCATCATTTATTCTTTTATCCACTTTTTGAGCTCTTTTTCTTATAAGCACTTCGAGTGCTATTAAGCTTTTTCCCGGCTTATTTAGTTTAGCACTTTAGGATTTTTCATTTTTCCTGCATTCTACTTATCCTTAGCTACTTTTAGAAAAAATTTAGGATTTTTAGCTTAAAGTTTTATATTTTTCGTGAATTAATTTTGTTATAAACTTTAAAAAATCATAAAAAATAGAAAAATAATCAAAAAAATATAATTCTTTTTTGAAAATTCTCTTTTAACATTTAGGACTTAGGAAAATTAGATTTGCTTTCGTAGGGTTAAAATTGCAAAATTTGTTTTTTTAAAGAGCGGGATTGAATCCCGTTTACGTTTTAGTGTTTTTAAGCCCTTGTCACTTTCGTTTTTGGTCTAGTTTTCTTTGTTCTAGCATTTTAGTAAATTAAGATTTAAAAAATTTAAAAAGATTATTTTAGGATTTAATTTTGATAATTTATGGTTTTTAGGTCACGTTTTAGGATTCCAGGTTTGCGTTTTTAGTAAAATTTGTTTTTCCTTTAATTGTTTTTAAGTGTTTGCCTTAATTTTCCCGTAGCTTTAGAAATCCAATCATAATCTTGTTCCATTCAAGCATCGATTATCAAAACGACTCTCGACTTTCAATTGCATTCCTCGTTGGGGATAACGACCCGGGAATCATACTTTCGGTTTACTACAATTGAGATTTTTTTGATTCTTATCCTTATGTTATATATATTTATAAGTATATTTTATATTTATTTTTATATATATATATAAAGGTTAGTTTCGGATTAATCAGACTCCTTGTTGGGTCGTTTGGGCCTTTAATGGACCGAACTAATGGGCTTTAGCCCGACACCTAGGCCCTATTAGCTTAAATGAATTCCTGTAAATTACGTTTTCCTATACAAGGCTTGGGAATTTATAATGACCATCACTTTACATAAAAACATGGCTAACAATCTCCCCCTCAGGGGTGGTCATTGAACTTATGGCTTCACGACTTGTGACGTCTTAAATCTTGGAGCCTTGTGTTCTTGGGAATTCTTTTGAAGTTCCTTTTGAATGCTTATGATCTTGGATCTTGATCTTTGACTTGATATCTTTAAACTTAATCTTGATATCTTGGTCTTTGGCTTTGATTTATCTTGACTCCTGAGATCTTTAAATCTTTATCCTTAAATCTTACGCCACCTTGCGTTCTTGTGTCTCTACCCTCATGCTCATTGTCTTGAAAGCTTGCTAACAATCTCCCTTAACATTTGACTTTGATATGACTACTTTTGCCACACGATGGATGAAATATCACTTAATCCATATGAGAGATATACATAGTCATTGTAAGGCAATCTTGGGGATAATGTTCTTTCGAGGAAGTGCTTGTACATCAGAGTTTGCGAAAGACTTGGAAACATGTACTTGAGCTTTCATCATGAATTTATCTCTGTCAATGGATCATGAGCATGAGGTCTTGAATCTTGACTCAGCTGGAATGAGGTTGTAACGCCGTCACTTATACCTGAAAATTTATGTTAGTGATAAACAACAGATATAGACGAATATGTCTTTGTCATTAGTCTTAAGTTCAGTTACATTAACCTCCGGTTCTGTGAGGACCATTTTATAGTATAAATATTATACCTGTTATCAGATAGATTCAATTTAGAAGAACCTCCTTGACAGGTTTTCCAACTTGAAGTGTTAGATCCTCTAACGCGATTGCATTAGATTCACCGTACTTGCTTGTTCTTATTATCGGAACGTTTCAAAGCAGACAACACGGTAAGAGTGAATCAGTTAGTTACTTTCTGACTGACTGAGTCGTCAATTCATATACTGGACCATTACCGATATCCAGTTGACACAAGCTTGATTCATATAGAATCTCGCAAGTCACCTACCGCAGAGCTGTTTGGAAGGATTTCCATTCATCACTGTGAATACTAACGAGTATCATTCTGAATGTTTGACAGTTATCACAAGGATAATGCATAGGACTCTTTGATACCAAATGTTGTATAATGATGTACGATATTTTATATATTGGAATTTGCGTCTTAGTGAGATTTTTGATAGATCTCGATGGCTCTAGACTCTATAAGTGCACTTTTGTTATTTGGTGATTGGAGGTTGGAGCGGACTGCCACCTTTTCAATATCAATGATCTTGGAATGAGAAAGCTAATAGAAGCGTGTTAAACTCGGTGAGAAATGAAACAAACTTCTTTTGAGAGAAGCCTGAGTAGTTGAGATAGGTTATGCTTTGCATCACTGGGTCCCTGATGACTTGTCTTCAATATCAGAATCATCTTTGTGATTACCGATAGATTATGCATTGACCCAGTTTCTACCTAAGGTTGTGTGGAGGGCTTCTTTCTTTTCACCCTTTATCCATACTTTTCTTATTCATTCTTCAACCCCTTCAATGTTATTCCAATGCGTCCTCATTATCACCATGTTAGGTTTGTTCCGGTGATAACTCATGCCTTGGATAACATTCTTCCCAATCTCACTTTACTCCTTTTTTCAATCATACCTAAGGACTTCTATTCTATCTAATAGACTGTCCCTGGGTAGATCCCTCCAGGTCTAGCTGAATCATTGAACAAAATTTCTAACCTTAACCGTCTTATAACACCGTAAGAAACAACAGTTGGTCGGTCTTTGGTATATCCATAGTAGCCATAAAACCATTAACAAATAAATCAACGTGTTCAAGAAATCAGTTATTACACGTTAATAGTTTTCTATATCACCAAAAATCCCCCTACACATATGCATCATATTATGAAAGAGTTTTGTACATGCGAAGTCGGGAACGCACTTATATTCAAAAGATCTTATCCGTTATTAAGCCTTATTGATCACATTTTAATCACTATTCTCCCCCTCAAAAATTGCATACATGTTGACAATTTTTGACTTAATAAGTGAATTAAAATACAAGTTAATATACGTTGATCCACTGTAGAATGAGCGAGCATGGGGAAAACAATGTAGCATGCCTGAAGAACTAGTTGATATTAATTATCAAAATTTATACTCCTCCTCAATAATAGATTAGAGTGAATTTAGAGTTGGAGTTTGTTGAGCACACAATATTGAAAGATTTTGAACATTTCTTTTTGATGAAAATATCTTGAAAAATTGTGCTCAACAAGAAAATGATTTGTAATTTATCTTATGAAGTATCATTTCCTTAGTGCTTCTCTTGAGCATTCAAAACTTTGAATGTTTATATGACCTTGCTCAAGACCAAGAAGACGTGAACTTCCCGTTGTTTAGGATAAATGTACATAAATGAACATTTTCCTTTCTTTGGAGTCTGAGTCCTAAGCTGACATTTACTTAGAAGTCGTAGAGAAAAATTTGAAGAGACATGTTTTGAAACTTATTGAAACTCTCGCTCGAACTTCATTTATACACCCGTGTTGATATTAATCAACATTTCTAGGTGCGTAAATGTTATCGATTGACGAGAGACATGTCAGAGAAGATTATTTTTGGTATTTTTGAATTTTTTTGATTTTGTATTTTGCTTTTATAGGTTTTATATTTTTATATTTTGCTTTTCTGATAAAATATATACAAAGAAATTATTGTGATTTTGCAAGACGTTCAAGCTCCTGTGGAGATAAACTGCGCATACCAAGGCAACGAACCAAATAGTTAAACCTATCTAATGGAAGGGCTTTGGTAAAGAGGTCGTCCAACTGGTAATCAGTCTTGACAAAATACAGTTCAATCATACCCTTTTCTACGTGCTCCTTTATGAAATGGTAGCGGACAACGATGTATTTTGTTCTTGAGTGTTAGACCGGGTTGTAGGATATGGCTATGGCTGATTTCGAATCACACTAGATAGGAATCTTGTTAAAGTAAAAGCCATAATTCGTTAACTGTGTCCGCATCCAAATGACTTGGGCATAGCAAGCGGATAGAGATACATATTCTGCTTCCGCGGTTGACAGTGCCATACAGTCTTCTTTCTTTGAGGACCAGCTAACCAGCTTTTCACCTAAGAATTAAGCTCCACCGGAAGTACTCTTGAAGGTATCTTTACATCTCGCATAATCAGCATTTGAAAATCTGGTTAGTTCAAAACCAGAATCCCTCGTATACTAGAGACCCATATTAATGGTTCCTCGCAGATAGCAAAAGATCCTTTTAACCTCCTTAAGGTGTTTCTCGGTTGGCTTAGCCTGGTACCGAGCACATAAACAAGTAGCATGTATAATGTTCGGTCTACTTAACGTAAGATACATTAGGGCACCAATCATGCTATGATATTTTATTGCATCGACTAGAGTCCCATTCTTGTCAAGGTCAAGCTTTTCTTTGATCTCCATTAGAGTTCCAACGGGATCACAAGTTTCCATTCCATATTTTTTAAAGATTTCTAACACATAGTTGGACTGGTTTATGAAAATGCCATGTGGGGATTGGTTAACTTGTAAACCAAAGAAAAACGTCATTTCCCCCATCATCGACATTTCGAAGCGGCTTTTCATAAGGTCAGAAAATAGTTGGGAATACCTAGGGTTTGTAGAACCAATGATAATATCATCTACATAGACATGTACCACTAAGATGTCATCGTCGAAGCGTCTTATAAACAACGTTGGATCAATAATGCCTTTGAATAATTGATTTTATAGGAGAAACTTTGATAATTCATCGTACCATACCCTTGGTGCTTGCTTTAACCCATATAGTACCTTCTTTAATTTGTAGACATAGCTTGGATGATCAGCATCGATGAAACCTTCAGGTTGACACACGTATACTTCTTCTTTTAACGTACCATGCAAGAAAGCAGTTTTCACGTCCATTTGAAATACAGTGAACAATTTGTGTGTAGCGTAGGCCAAAACTATCTTGATAGCTTCCATCCTAGCAAACAAAGCGAAAAATTCTTCAAAATCTATTATTTCCTCTTGGTGGTACCCTCTAACAACCAAACGAGTCTTGTTTTGGATGACCGTGTTCTCTTCATCATGCTTATTCTTGAATAGCCATTTTAAAGTAAGGGGTTTTATGTTATCTAGAGCAGGAACTAACACCTATACATCAAGCCTTTTGAACTGGAGAAGCTCTTCTTGCATTGAATCAATCCATGCAGGGTCGGTCATAGCCTCTTTGACATTTCTTGGTTCCATAGTGCTTAATGCACATGTCACCATCTGTTCGGAGTTGATTCCTTGTCAAAACTAGTCGTGAGGGTTCTCCTATCACTTGTTCTAAAGGGTGATCCTTAGTCTATAAATATTTATGAGGGTAAGGTTGATAAAACATATGCATGCTCGATGGATCCACATATTGTGAAGATGATGATTCACCAGCACTTGTAGATGGTGGAGCAAATGGATTTACAAACGTATTTCCATCGAGCATATCATTCAAAACATTATCATCAACTTTTTTTGGGTTAGAGTGGAGCTTGATTTTCTTATTTCTGAACATGTTGTTGTTGTGGTTCAAGCTCGTCAACATCCTGTGAAGTGTTTGGAATATCTATAGCTTGAGAGGATGAATTTGTTGGTGTTGGTATGATGTCTGTTGTTGTTATAGATGCCGTTGGAGTCTGAAGAACTTGAGGTGCTTGAGCAACCGAAGCAGTTCTTGTATCAGCTGACGGTTGACTACCAATGTAATCATCATACATAGCTTCGAACAGTAAGTCCAATTCACGTTCAGTTGGTTTTTGAGTTGTTATTGTTGATGGAGCATAAGTAAGATCGAGTCCTGAACTGATTTGTCTATAAGTCATGCTTTGAAGCCCGGGTCTTGAACTGCTTTGTTCAAAAGCCATAGCTGAAAGTTCATCAAATGTCACATTCATCGTCTCCATAATTTTCTTTGTCCGTCGGTTGTAAACTCTGTAAGCACAGGAAGTAGCCGAATAACCAATAAAAAAACCAATGTCACCTTTTGTATCAAGCTTCCCAATATCTTCACGGTCATTCTTAGGATAACAAAGAGCCCCGAATACATGTAGAAATGAAATATCTGATTTTCTGCCGTTGATAAGCTTGTATGGTGTTTTATTGAATCGATGGTGAATGTTAGGCTATCATTTACATAGAAATTGAATAAAATTAGAGAGAAAGAGTAAAAAGAAAATGGAAGGCTTTCATACACTTAGAGAGAATGAGAATCAACACCCTCCTAACATGCTAGGAGGGTTGTATTTATACTACAAAGAGTATGGACTCCTTGTTGGGTCGTTTGGGCCTTTAATGGACCGAACTAATGGGCTTTAGCCTGACACCTAGGCCCAATTAGCTTAAATGAATTCCCGTAAATTACATTTTTCTATACAAGGCTCAGGAATAAATAATGACCATCACTTTACATAAAAATACGGCTAACACCTAAACTAACGCAAAGGGGGGGTTTTCAGCCTGAGAGACTGGCACGAGTTTTAGGTTTATCCTAATCTGAATGATGACAATTAACATACACAAGTTGATAAGCAAAAGATAAATAAGCGGTTAATCCTTATGTAAGGAAAATGTATTTGCCAGTTTAATCTAATAAAACACAAGTATTGTTTATAAGTGCAATGATTGTTTTACTTCATTGGTATTATATCATTTGTAAGTTTAGGCGGGACTTCTTCTTAAACTTTAGATTCAACAATTCTGTCACAATTAACCAAACCCGTATAAAGCATTCACAATCGATTATAATCTATCTTTGGAGACGATAATGGTGATAATATTGAATCCTATCTCATGGAGACTTTACTAACTTACTACTTACGGTCATTTATATACTAGTAGTCTACTTTCCAGATCTTTACCTAAGGAATCAGAACGCTATTTGTTAGTCCTAGGTCACGTGCTAGTCTACCTATTCACTAAACCAATGGTAAAGACATGTCAATATTTATGATCCTATTACTCTAGATATATAAACGGATGCATGTAGTTCTATCCTGGACTCTAGCTAACGCTTTATTTGTATTCCTAGATCTAGTTGAATGATAGGTTAAACACATGCTTAAGCACATAAACGAGTATAAATTGATAAACATAATCAACACGTAACGATCAAGCAAACAATCAATATAAACAGAACCAAACATTAATTTATCATAAATATTGCTAATACCTAAAGGTATGAGCCGATAGTCATTGCAAACATATACAAATGCCATAGACGAATGATTAAAGCAATAAGAACTAAATGCGTATTTCGAGTATAGAGATTACTAGGGGTTTCCTATGGGATGGAGCAGTTTATAGGACCTTCTTGGCTTATCAGATCTTCTGAGAATCGAACTTGGTGGTTAAAAGCATACCTAAAACGAGTTTTAGGGTTTTGTATTTATAGAGTCTGGAAAAAGGTCGATACGCCGTATTGAAAGGGTTCAATACGACATATTGGGGTAACTTGGCATGGGCTCCACGAATAATATATTCTAGAATATTCTTGGATTGTCCGTGAATACGGCGTATGAGCTCTTCTAGATATGGCGTATAACTATCTTTTCGTCTTGGATGTCTTGTGAAGTTAGGGCACAGATACGCTGTATCTTTTTGCTGCATACGACGTATTGAGGTAAAGGTTATTCTTCATTGACCAAAGTATTATATACGGCGTATCGTTGACGAGGATACGACGTATTCTTCAAAGTCAGGCATTGGTCTTTTAGTTCATCAAAGTCTTGGATATGCTTTCAGAATTATACGTCGTATTAGCTGTCAGATCAATGGACTTTCTTAAACACTTTGTTTGTGCTCCAAAATGCGTGCCTTTTAGCTAAACTTCACTAAATGCTCGATGATTACTGCAATTAATAAATATAAGCAATTAAGTATCAATTTATATATAACTAATGTAAAACGAGCAATAAAGACGAGATAAATGATGATATAAAATAGACGTTATTTGATGTCATCAGTAAGATGAATAATCTAAGATTCTTCATTTTCTTTGGCATTTTGCCTTGAATGAAAGCGGTCCCACTTTTGCCTAACTCAAGACTCTACATATTTATCTAAAAAAGCATCATAAATGGGAACATGAGCTAGAACTTCAAGAACCGATAATTTAGATGCAAATCTTTAAACTCATCTTCTTAAGCTTTTTTGGGTTCTTCTGATTTTGGTGTTTCATATTCGTTGATCGTAAGTGTTTTAACTTGTAAGTGGTCTTTTTAGAAATTATTTGTTGACTTGAAAAATGTTTTGATAGCATTGACCGATTTGAAAGGATTAGAGGAACTTTGGGGATCCTCCATCGGGTAAGAACGAGCAAATAAAGCTGAAGAGGTGGGGTTAACATTTAGTTTTATGTTCTTAACCATATCACTCGGGAGTGCTTCCGTCATTCGGTCATTAATGGACTTCAATAAAGTGTCAATTTTATCGGTCATCTCGCTTTGTTGTTGTTTTAAATCGGCTTCAACCTATGATAACCTAGCTTCTTGAGATGCCATAAAGTTAGCCACCAATCCTTCGAGATTTGATTAATTTTAAAATTTTGAGGATTGTTGTTGAAGGGGCGATTCGGGAATGAACCGTTGGGTTGAAAATGATTAGGTTGGTTTGAAAAATTGTTTTGCGAATTTTGAGGTTGCTTCCACCTAAGGTTTGGATGACTTTTCCATGATGGATTATAAGTGTCACCAAGATTATTTTGCTCGGGGTTGAAAGTGAACCACTTGCCTCCCGCTTCGTCGATACGCGAAGATGCATAATTTGTTGAAGTATGCTCATGTCATAATAAATAATATACAGCTGAAGACATGTGAGCCTATGAGGTCACACACATATACACTGAGGTGCCATTGTATATAGCGTGTTTATTGTATTCACGGTATATAAATAAACTACGTAACTTGGGATCAATATTGGGCTTATAATAACTAAGTAATGAAATTAGTTTATTGGACTTGGAAAAAAATAGGAGGCCCATTTGAAGCCCATATAGGGCCGGCCTATGGAGATGATTTGGGAGAGGATAAGATCAATTTTATGTTATAAAAATTGATTGATATCTTCTCTTGATTTGGTCAAGATTTTGGTCAATAAATATGAGATTAACTCCTCATTTATTTGATTACAATTTACCAAAAATATCTTCCTTCTTTTCCTCTATAAAAGCCACGTCCCAACATAAAACATTGACTAAGAGTTTTGTTTTCTTGATCAATCACTTTGTTTCTTGTTCATTCAATGTCTAATCCAAGGTTACGGGTTTAAGGACTAGCATCCAAGAGGTATACGGCGAAGTGTAGTGTAGATATTCATAGAAGTGATCTACTTTGGTCACTTGGTTTCTTGGATAGATCGTGTACAAGAGAAGGTTGTTCTTTGACTCTACCGATCACACATCAAAGGTAATAATAGTTGTTTTTTAATTTGATTGATCATATGACTATATGGATCCGTTTATAGGTGCATGATCCACTGTGTTTATATTTGTTTATATGATATTCATTTAATTCAGCACCTATAGTGGTATCAGAGCCATCATATGATGTCATATGATTATCATGCATGCGTAAAAATGGCTAGAAACGTGTGTTTTTAATAGAATCAAAAGGATAATTTTAGAACAGCCCCTAGGGCTTATTTTTTAGAATTAATTCAACCCATAAGGGGTATTATGATCTATGATTTTTGATCCCATAGCCATTTTTATGCATACTTTAATTGGATTTGTTATCGGGTACGTGTAAAATGACCTAAATCGCGTGTTTTGGACCGATTCATGAATCAGTTTTAAATCAGCCCCTTGTGCATCATTTTTTATGATAATATGGTTATTATAAGGTGTTTAATACATTACATAATGATCATTAAGTCATTGGTTACACGTACCAATCGGGGCTTTAATTCTAGTTAATTTATATCTTTGATTCGTTGGCTAACAATTTAATTATTGTTATTTATTTTGTTTCCATGGAAAATACATGCATGTTTGGCCATGGACTAAGCCAAAACCTTGTTAATACATGATATTATGGTATTATTATGTTTTGTATGCAAAGCCGATGAAAACCTTGACCATTTGTGACTTGATTCGCTTATAATTGCATTTAATTTCAGTTTTATGTTTGCCATTGTTTCAGCTTCATTATGTATGCTTTTAATTTTCATTGTAGCCATTGTTTGGGCATTTTACAGTAGTTAGATGATAGGATAAATGTATTCAATCATAAAATTATAGTAACCGATGTTTAGATTCGAATGGCGAAAGAGTTAAAAGCATAAAGTCAAATTTAGAGCTGCTAGAGTGACTTCCACTAAAAATGGATTTTCCGGAATTCTGTATGGATTTAGAAGATCATTTTTAGGGTGAAGGTTCATACTCATAGGGCTACAACTTCTTTAACTGGAGCTCAAATTAGGGAATACTCCTTCTAGGAGTTTCAAGCCCGTGAAGTCAGCTGAAATTTTCTGGCAGTTTTGGGCATCATGTTCATTTAGGGTTTCACTTGCTCATGATGGTTCTTGGAGCAAGTGGGAGCCCTCTTTGTGGCTGTTTAGTTAACCCTTAGTTAACTTCTTGGTTCTCGTGATGGCTCACGAGACCAAGCATAAGTTTCTTTTCATCAGTTGAGGCTTTGCATACTTTTGGTTGTGTGTTTGTTTGCTTTTATATATGTTTGGAATGTATATAAGTGGTAAATGTTTTTATAAAACTAAAAATTAAACACAAATCAATTTAAGAAACTAAATCTTTGTTTTTATAAATAACACTTAGTTTGTTATGTTTGTTATTTATTTATGTATTGTCCATATCTAATATTTATTCCACTTAAGTTATATATTAGCATTTAAATGGACAACTTGACACACATAATATAACACCCCGTGTTTTAGGGTCATTTACGACGTCAATAAATTCACTATTTATTTTTAGTATTGTACGCGTTTGCTTTTAAATCGTAATCATTAAGTTAAATCGCGTAAGCTGAAAATTATCGTTCAATGTAAACGGGCATCAAACAATTAAATGTTTACATCAAGCAAGTGTTAAGTAATTATTTTGAAGATAATTATTAACTTTGTTCATTTTATTTTTATTGGTTACGTTAGTGTTTACGTTTCGCGATAAAATACGTTTAGACATTCCCGGAACCACCAAAACTTATCTACGCTTTAACAAATACCCAAAATTATACACAATACTTAAAAATTACATAAATACCTTATACATATACATCTATGGCCGGATTTATTGGTTAAAAATCAAAGAGATATCACAAATTCTTACAACTTGCTATGTACATTCAACAACTAATAAAAACTTGTGTTTCTTTGACCAAGAATTCTTCCTTAATACCCTCATCATGTCTAAGACTTCCATGTACACCTTTGACTAGTCTTCTTGATATATAATACTTACACTAGTAAAGATCACACACATATACTCATTCTCTTGGTGAAAACAACATTTTTCTCTCCTTGTGTTGCTTCAAAACCTACGGCTACAACCAAAACCACACCAAATCCATACCAAATTTTACTTACAATATTTACACACATTCCTACTTCATTTCTAAGATGACATAAGGTTTTTAGAGGGATTGCTTTAAGGTTTACAAGAGTTAAGCAAGCATGATTCAAGATTAGAGTTTCACTTGAAATTAGGGTTTTAAAGGGTTGTAAGCTAGGTTTTGGATTCTAAACAGGGGTTTAGATCACATTGCTCATCACCACACTTCATATCAAGGTTATCTAGGAATCCTACATCCTTTACATTCATGATTTTATGTGTTTATAACTTCTATATAGTAAATCACCATTTAGGGTTTTATTAACTCGTAAAATGAATTTTTATACTTGTTTATGATTTGGTAAACTTTTGTATATGTCACATGAATGTTGGTATCATGTTGTAATAAGAATATAAGTATTGTACAAGTGTGGATTATGTATAAAATATATATATGGACAAGTTAACTAAAAAGTATGCTTATGAAAGTTTATGAATAAATAAGTATGTACACATTTGGATCTTGTGATTTTTGGACAATTTATGGACTAATCATGGACTAGGGACCCTAATAATGTAAGACATGTGATAATAAGCATGGTAATGGACTTGTAACAAAGTGGTTAAGCTAGAAAATTATAAAAACTAATTTTAAACACATTTTATCAAAAACTTCAAAGTGGGCTGTCTAGAATTCGAATTTAACATATTTATTTTATATTTTTATAAAATACTACTTGAAAAACGGATTAATAACGAAGAAGATACGTAGTTTACAAGTTATACGTTAATAAACAGTTTTATAAAAGAAATTTAAAAAAAACAAGTTACAAACTACTACTGATATATAAGGTTGGTTATTTTTCTCAGATCACACATATTTTTAGGATTCCAAAACATTAAGAATCGTAATTTTTTTAGAATCGTAATTTTTTCAATCAATACGAAGGTGAGTTATGTATTTCGTTGAGATTTTATAATAATAAATAGTATAATAAAATAATATTTACTACAAGTACTATTCATATCAGACAGTGAACATTTTTTAAAACATCATTTAATATGATAGGAACTTTTAATAACAATGATGTGCTCGAAAAGAATCGCTAAAAAGAAAAACGGAGCTATAACGAATAAATACGACATTTAGGGTTTTACGATAACTAAAAACCTATAAAAATAAATTTTATAAACTCGCATGAATACAGTAAAACCATTGTCATAGTGGGACTAGAAATATGAAGATATATACTTTTGATAACTCGTCTTTAAATCGAAAGCGTGGACGTAAGAAACATACCAAATGGGCTTTTAAAACGAGACTAAGAGTACGCACATATTTTTACTTGTGTCACTATTTCCTGACGTGGAATAGTGTTGGTTCGTTTTTGAATCTAATTTTGTGCGAAACCATTTTTGATTCATTTATTTAATATTTTATACAATGTCCTAAACCTTTATATATTTTATTTTACAAAAAAAGACATTTGGAATTATTTTATTCGATTATACGAATAACATAACATACGGTATTTATTTATCCAACAAGCAATTTAACTTTATTTCATAAACTCATTTGATGGTGATGTAGCTATAGAAATATTATAATGTTAGTAGATATCAAAGTACGTAGTACTCATACGACCTATAATTGATTAGGTTGCATTCGGACGTTCATTGTGTCGCATTTTCTGTTGTGGATTTTACATTGTTTAAACTCATCCACTCTGAGGCTTCCCTTGTTTTTACGAGTTCATAAGCCCCCCGGTTTTATTTTATAATGATTTATAAATTTTGGGGTGAGAACATGCTTTGTTTTATTATTGGACGAAAGTGAACATTTCATATTTAAATGAATGTACGAGTTTTGCGCTAAGTAGCGGAGTAAACCCAACTCTGTTGGCCCACATCATGAATTGTAAATCACTTGGAAGGTGAGCGCGAATGTTATAAATAGATCTATTTGGGGGTGACGCCCCCATTCGGGTTATTAGCTATCATAGTTTCGAAATACGAGCCACACGAAGTTATACCATGTCGGAATTTGGGATGTTCTGGGTTATAGGAACATCATCATGGGCAAATGTTTGGAAATTTATATTGCAATTCTTTTATGTCGAGTTCAGTGTCATGAGCTTAAGGAGAAGGTAATTATAATATTTGTGATGTTTAATTTATGTATTATAACGGGGGAATATTGCTGGTTTACATTATATAATTCACAAAATACTATGAATTCACCAACATTATTGTTAGACGTTTTTAAAGCATGTTTTTCTCAGGACTTCAATGAGGCACAGATGGTTGAAACGGATTACATTGTTGTCGTTAAATTTTGGTAGTAAATTTGCATTTATAGATTATGGTTGCATTCATTTTGGAGAAAACATTTGTTAGTGAACAGTACATCTTGTATAATTTTAACACTCGAATATTATGTATAAGCTTCGGGCTTTTGTAACAAACACTTTGCTAAATCCGACACGTATCGTTTTTTTAAACATCCACTTTTAAAAGGTCATTCTTATTTATCTTGTACTATTGATCTATGAAGTAATTCTCCCAAACCCATATTCCGTTGCGACCCATTTTAGGGGTGTTACTGATTGGTATCTAGAGCAAGGTTATAGAGAACTAGGTCAAATGTTTTTGCTAGACTATAACTGTTTTCAAACATTGCATTCATAAAAAGGGGTTTTTCATGGGCCATACATACACTAGTTGTTTGCATTAGTTAGCTTTACTAGATGTTTACATGATGCATATACGTGTTCATATTATAGTATGTACATTACTATGAGGGTATATTGTATATATACAAAGATGAGTTTGCATTCTTTCGCACAACTATACAATTATTTATATAAGGGTTATTTATATAAATAGGGGAACATTTCCTTAGACAAGGTAGCACTACAAGCTTGTAGGTCCTAAACGCTACCTAAACATTAAGCTATCGAATATGATACCTTACCATCATTCATTTATGCCATGAACGCATATTCATATTTACCATACCGGTCTTATATAATATACTTATGTAAGTTAAGTTTTGCTCATTGCAAGCAGTCATGATTTCATCATCGACGGTTACCTACACGTCTGCCTATATTAATTCCGAGCCATGGAGATTCAAGTGAGCTTCTGATGAGGAACTAGAAAAACCAATGAAGGATCAGTTTCTACCTGCTGATGCCTCACCTACAGCCCTATCACCGGGCTACATTTCTAACTCTGATCCGGAGGAGGATAAGGAGGACCCTAAGGAGGATCCTGCTGATTATCCTGCCGACGGAGGAGACAATGATGATAATGAGTTATCTGATGATGATGTTGAGAAGATAAGGAGGACGAGGAGGAGGAGGAGGAGCATCTAGCTCCGGCTGACCCTTCTGCTGTACCTATAGATGATCTTGTCCCCTCAACCTGAGGATGCAGAGGTAGTTAAGACTGATGAGTCTGCTCCTATACCACCCACACCATATCATCTTGTTTTCTTAGACCAAATCTCATACAGTACAAATGTCTATTTAACACCATACTCCACGATCGCCATCTGCTAAGGCATACATTACCGAGTTTGCTGCTGCACTACCTTTATCATTACCACCACCACCAGAGAATATTAAGTCACTTAAAGATAACATAAGAGGCTAGCATCTAGAATCTTGAGAAGCACCCTGGCCCATAGACAAATAGATTTGTCAGTGTAGCTTGTTTTGTATTGTATCCCACTAAACTTGAGTAATACTCGGTTGGTAGCATTAATGAAAAGCTTATACTCTTTTACTCAAGTAAAACGATGTATTAAGTATTAACCTACGATGTTGGTTATGATCATGCTACTGTATGATGTGGATTTATTTATGCCATGGTTGCTGTTATCTTATACCTCTGCACGATGTGGTCTCACCATACAGATATGTTGGGATCACGGAGTGTCATGATTTTCCCTTGGATAAAACTTCATATACAGTTTGTTCCCTGTGATTTTCAGGAAATGATAACAACTGTTAATCAAGGGATGAGTGTTAAGCGGGTTGTAACCCAGCGAGTAGCTAATGAAATCGAGGCTATTGCTATTTATAAGATGAAAACCAACATAGCCTGCAAGTCAATAAGCCAGACCGAACGACAAGAATACAAAGTAGCAGAGAATGCTAGCAACAAGAGGAAGTGGGAAGGTAACCAAAATGGAAGCCCGAGTCAACAAAACAAAGGGCTTAAGGTGCCTAGATCACACACTACTTGGCCAATCAACAAGAAAACATATGCTGGATCTTTACCTCTATGTAACCAGTGCAAATTTTACCATAATGGACCATGCACTGTAAAGTGCGGAAATTGCAAGAAGTTTGGTCACATAACCTAAAATTGTAGAACACCTACTGCTGCTAGGAATCAATGAACTCCCACTTGTGATGAGTGTGGAGGTTTGGGACACTACAAATGTGTGGACATATACTAGAAAGGAAAAGCTTATTAAGACTCTAGCGCCATGACGTCTAACATTAAAACCTAAGGAGAGACCCTCCTGTATTATCTAGAGAACTCTAAGCGGAAACTTCCTTAGACTTTAATTCCAAAAGGAATTTGTGTTGTACTTTCTTTTGAACCTTGTTGTACACATGGATGATTTAAATTTTCTATCAAACTAAGGTGTCATGGAAAACCTTGTCGAATTTACTCTCTATGCAAACCACTCCCTAAACAATTATAACCCTTCAAACATTGTTACAACTATGTTATAAACCATTTCACTACCACATGATAAATTATTTTACTAATCGTCATCTTACTATCGCCGAATAAACAAACATTTCAACTATTCACAATCATTTCATTAATACCTTATGAATTACCTTCTTGACATCTTGTATACTATTTTGCAATCATCTTAAAAACTACGTTACTATCATTGTATGAACTATCTTGTTCTTACCTTATGAAACCATTTTTCATCACATAAATTATTTTATTGTCACCACACGAGTCATTTAGCTATTGTCTTGTAAACTATCATACGATTTCTCGCAAACCATTTTATTAGAATCCTATCAACAACCTCAAATCCACCTTGTGAATCATTTTGTCGTCTTATAAAACTCTTTGATATTTCTTTTTACATCACGCAATTTTGACGAAAATGAGCATCACATTGTTAGCCCTTAAATATACATAGCCTGATCACCTATGTATAATTCAGGAAGGACTATGCCATGTTGAGAGTAGTCACCATGTAACATTTGTCAATAAATCCATTTTTACCTGCATCCTTGAAAAGAAAAGTTTTATGTGCGTATTCATAAAATGCGTTTACTCCGAGAAATTAAATTAGTAACCATATCAACTAAGTAGACCTTCACTCCATCTTACTATAAAGTTGGCATCATCTTATACCAAATCCTAAGCCGAGAAGCTGAGACACATCACTAGTCGCCATAAGACAATTAGCTATCGAATTTGCTCGCCATTAGAGGATTTACTAAATCACCCATTCAACATCGACTTAATACCCGTAGGACTTGGTAGTTTTGATGTCATAATTAGTATGGATTAGTTGTCGAGATACCAGGCTGTCATTGTTTGTGACAAAAAGATCGTCCGTGTTCCATTCAGAAACGAAACATTGATTATTCGTGATGACGGAAGCAACCGCGCAAACGAGACTCAATTGAACATCATCTCATGCACTAAAACATAAAAGTACATGCTAAAAGGATGTTAGGTCGTTTTGGCACCTGTTACTATAAAGGAGACTGAAGACAAGTCAAAGGAGAAACGACTTGAGGATGTACTGATAGTTTGAGATTTTCTTGAAGTAATTCTAAAGGACTTGCCGGGTCTTCCTCTGACTCGACAAGTGGAATTTCAAACCGATTTGATACCTGGTGCTGCACCTGTAGCACATGCACCTTATCGATTGGCCCCATCTGAAATGAAGGAATTATCAGACCAACTCCAAGAACTTTCTGACAAAGGGCTTCATAAGACCCAATTCCTCACCTTGGGGAGCTCCAGTCTTATTTGTCAAGAAGAAGGATGGATCGTTTCGAATGTACATCGACTACCGAGAGCTGAACAAGATGACGATAAAGAATCGTTATCCACTCCTAAGGATCGACGATTTATTTGATCAACTAAAAGGATCCCGTGTTTATTCTAAGATAGACTTGCGATCAGGTTATCACCAGCTTCGAGTACGTAAGGAAGATATTCTAAAGACGACATTCAGAACTCGCTATGGTCATTACGAACGTACCGGCAGTATTTATGGATCTCATAAATCGGGTGTGCAAGCCATATTTAGATAAGTTCGTAATTGTCTTTATTGACGATATCCTCATCTACTCTAAGAACAAGAAGGAACACAAAGAACATCTTAAGGCAATTCTAGAATTGCTTAAGAAAGAAGAGTTGTACGCTAAATTCTCTAAATGCGAATTTTAGATTCCCAAGGTACAATTTCTCAGCCACATGATTGATAGTCAAGGAATTCACGTAGATCCCGCCAAGATCGAATCCATAAAAGAATGGGCATCTCATAAAACGCCAACGGAGATTCGTAAATTTTTAGGTCTTGCTGGGTACTATCGAAGATTCATCGAAGGATTTTCAAAGAAAGCCAAGTCAATGACCAAGCTTACTCAGAAAGGAGTTAAGTTTGATTAGGGTAACAAGGCAGAAGCAGCATTTCAACTGATTAAGTAGAAGTTGTGTAATGCACCAATTTTGGCTTTACTTGAAGGAAGCGAAGATTTTATCATATACTGTGATGCTTTGATCAAAGGTTTGGGCGCTATGTTGATGCAAAGAGAGAAGGTGATTGCCTATGCATCAAGCCAATTGAAAATTCATTAGAAGAACTATACAACTCATGATTTGAAACTTGGATCGGTAGTGTTTTCTCTGAAACTTTGGAGACACTATTTGTGCGGAACCAAGTGTATGGTGTTCACGGATCACAAGAGTCTACAACACATTCTTAATCAAACGGAGTTGAATATGAGGCAGCGTTGTTGGTTAGAATTGCTCAGTGATTACGATTGTGAGATCCGTTATCACCCGGGGAAAGCAAATGTTGTTGCTGATGCTTTGAGTAGAAAGGAGCATTTTAAACCATTAAGAGTTTGAGACTTAGTGATGACTATTGGCTTGGATCTTCCTAAACAAATCCTAAATGCTCAGACCGAAGTACGGAAACCAGAGAACATCAAGAACAAAAATGTAAGAGGTATGATCAGGAAGGATATACCAAAGGAGAAGTTGGAACCCCATGCGGATGGAAATCTATGCTTGAATAGCAGGAGTTGGTTGCCATGATATAGTAATTTGAGGACTGTGATTACACACGAGTCCCACAAGTTAAAATACTCTATCCATCCGGGTTTTGACAAGATGCATCAGGACATGAAGAAGCTATATTAATGGCCCAATGAAAAGGCCGACATCGCCACCTATGTTAGCAAATGTTTGACGTATGCTAAGGTCAAGGTTGAACACCAATGGCCATCGGGTTTGTTGGTGCAACCCGAGATACCTCTATGGAAGTGGAACAATATCACTATGGATTTTGTCATGAAGCTTCCTAAGTCGTCATAAGGTTGTGACACCATTTGGATGATTGTTGACCGACTTACTAAGTCTGCCATCTTTGTACCAATGAGGGAAACTAATCCCATGGAGAAACTAGCAAGAATGTACCTAAAGGAGGTAGTCATGAGGCATGGATACCTGCCTCAATCATTCGTGATCACGACCTTAGGTTCACATCAAATTTTTGGAGGTCACTTCAGAAGGATTTGGGTACTAGTCTGGATATGTGTACTGTGTACCATCTACAAACTAATGAACAAAGTGAGAGGACTATTTAGACTCTCGAGGATAGGCTGCATGCCTATGTGATCGACTTTGGAAAGGGTTGGGTTAACCTTTTGCCATCAGTCGAGTTTTCATATAACAATAGCTATCACGCTAGCATCAAGGCTGCACCATTTGAAGCACTTTACTGTCGGAAGTGTCGTTCACCTGTGTGTTGGGCCAAGGTTGGAGAAGTTTAACTCACCGGTCCAGAAATAGTTCAATAAATGACCGAGAAGATCATCCAGATCAAGCAAAGAATACAAGCCGCATGTGATAGGCAAAAGAGTAACGCCGATTTAAAGCGTAAGCAAATGGAATTTCAAGTTAGGGATAGTGTTATGCTTAAGGTTTTGCCTTTAAAAGGGGTCATACATTTTGGCAAACAGGGGAAGTTAAACCCTAGGTATGTCAGACCATTCGAGGTGTTGGAAAAGGTTAGAGCCGTTGCTTACAAGCTTGAGTTTCCTCAAGAGTTTAGCAATGTTCACAGTACGTTTCATGTATCCAACTTGAAAAAGTGCCATGCCAACGAACCATTAGCCGTTCTGTTGGATGGACTTCATATTGATGACAAGCTTCATGTTGTCGAGGAATCAGTAGTAATTATGGATCGTTACATTTGACGATTGAAACAAAGCCGTCTCCTAATTGTCAAGGTTCGATGGAACTCTGGGCGAGGCCCTGAGTTTACATAGGAACGCAAAGATCAATTTCAAAAGAAATATCTACATCTCTTCACAAAGACCGCACTGGCGTCAAATATGTAACATTTCGTATTTTCAGGTCATTTACGACGTCATATATTTCACTAATTATTTTTTTTCTCGTACGCGTTCGCTTTTAAATTTTAATAGTTAAGTTAAATCGCGTAAGTTAAAAAAATTATCGTTTAGCGTAATCGGACACCAAACGAATTAAAGTTTTCGTCAAGCAAGCAATATATTATTTTTATGAAAGTAATAATTAACTTTTTATATTTTATTTTTATTGGTTGCGTAAGACGTTTACGTTTCGCAATTAAATACGTTTAAGCATACCCGGAAATCACTTATACACATTTTTAAAACCCTAGATATTTATTAGATATTTATCTAAAATATCTTTTAGATATTTCCTTAACCTTACCCTAGTTAGACTTAACTAGAGTTCCTTAACCCTAGTTAACCCCTATATATACCCTAACTAGACTACAAAATCATAACTTACATTTCTTTACAAATTTCATCACAAAATCTCTCCCCTCCTCCCTCTCTTGGCTACGGCAACACCCCAAACACAACCAAATCCATATCAAATTTTATATAACACATTTACATACATACCTACATCATATCTAAGATGTCCTAAGAAGATTTGAAGGCTTGGTTAATCCTTTACAAGTGTTAAGCAAGAAAATGCAAAGTTAGGGTTTAGGAAATCAAGATCTTGCAAGCTTGGGTTTACAATCTAAACAAGGGTTTAGATTGTGTTGGGTATCATATTTCATCACTCTAAGGTTATCTAAAACCCTTTATGTCTTTACATTCATCATTTTATGCATATATATGTCTATGTAGTTAATCACCATCTAGGAACTTATTTACTTGTAAATTTTATAATTCTTGGATAATCTTTGGATTAATCATATACTAAGGACCCTAGGAGTATAAGACATAAGATATTAAGGGTTCTAATGGATTTGTAACAAAGTGGTAAAGCTAAAAAGTCCTAAAAACAAGTTTTAAACACATTTTGAGAAAAATATCTAAAGGGGCTGTTTGGAGTTCGAAATTTACATATATATTTTATGATTTTATAAAATACTACATGTCACAAGGATCGTGGGGTCATAAAGAACTCGAAAAACCGATTAATAACGAAGAAGATACGCTAGTTACGAGTTTACGATAGTTAATACTCTTATAAAACTATTTTTATAAAAGTTACTATTCATGGCAGAAACTTATACTTTGAAAACATCAATAATATGATAAAACTTTCAATTACAAGAACGTGCTCGAAAGAATCGCTAAAAACGGAGCTATAACGAATAAGATACGACATTTACGGGTTTTACGACTATTAAACTTATATAAATAAATATGTGAACTGATGTGAACAGTAAAAGTACTGTTCATCAGTGGACTCAAAACCTAAAAATGTCTTATTTTGATACATCGTCTTAGTACGAAGACGTGGGCGCAAGAAACATACAAATCGGACTTGAAACGTGCATTTTACGCCGTTTTTGTTAAAGGGTTATTTATAAACGTTTTTACTTTATAAATATAATTTCGCTAAAACGATTAGATGGTGATGTAGCTATATAGAAATATATATGTTATTAGTTATCAAAGTGCTATATTACTAGGGAATTTCATAATGAGGCCTCTTCGGATGGCGTATCGACGAGTTGTTGGATTTACGATTTAAAGTATCCTAGCTCCTCGTACGTCATGTCATGACCTCTTAATTATGATAGCCCGAATGATAGTATGATGATAACTATATAGGATTGTATATGATAGTTGTTAAGTCAAAGTACTTGAGTACTGATACGACATATATTTACTTAGGTTGCTTTCGGATATTTCCGTGATACGTTTTCTGCCATTTACCCGATTATTTCATCACTTCACTTCTAAGGTGAGTTCATAGCCCCCATTTCTATCTACTTGTTTTACAAACTCTACGGGGTGGAATTACATGCTTGTTTTACTACGGACACAAGTGTTTTCAAGTGTTTTCAAAGTGTATGCTATCCAGATTACTGCCTGATTATTAATGCCTAAGTTACCTTCTTGCCGTGAAGTCCCTATTTATCATGAGCCGTTAATTGCTAATTGTAGTGAGCGCTAGTGTTGTGGATAGATCTATCGGGACTGACAATCCCCACCTTACTTGGGTCACTAGTTTGATCATGGTGCATTTAACATTGAGAGGACAAGTGAGGTTGTTGGCAAGCATCCTATATTCTAGTTGGGGCAAACATCTAGTTAAGGCTTCGGGGTCATGAGCTTAGTGCATTAATACATGTTTTTGGACTACTGAACTTGTTTCATAGTCTACTAGTACCTAAAATCTTGTGGTCCGCTCTTTTACTTATAAACCTATGGATTCACTCAACCTTTGTGTTGACTTTTAGCGTGTTTAATTTCAGGTCCTCAGATATAAGCTTGGATGGGAGCCGTGATGGATATCTATGAAGATGGATTCTGTGTTTTATTTAAATTCGATGCAACTTTTATCTATGAAAACTTATGTCGTCTTTTGGGATTATAAATCTTTTGTTTAAAGAACGTATGTAGTATGTCCATGACTTTTCTTTTCAAAACATATGGGACCTAATGTATGAACTCTGATTTTGTTATAATGCATCGAATGATCTTGTTTAAAATGTCCATTTAAGGTCGTTTCCTATATCTTGATTGTTGTACTTTGACGTAGCACCCCAAGGTTACCATTCCGCTGCATATCAGATTTTGGGGGTGTTACAAAATGCCGCGTCTTTAGCCTTGAGGACAAGGCTCATTTAATGGGGGGAGACTATAACACCCCGTGTTTTAGGGTCATTTACAACGTCAATAAATTCACTATTTATTTTTAGTATTGTACACGTTTATCCTTACTTACTCGTCTGATTATCATTATTGTATTATATAGTTTATATATAATACTTGGTTTAATTTTGATCCCTTACGTCTATCTTCTAGATATTACTATTCATTCGTATACGGTTATATCCCTTTCTTCCCTGATCTCCGCACTCGATTATATAAATTATTTACCATTCTGATTTTCTGATGGTTTATTTATATGAGCATCAATGTTTTACCTATAAAAAATGTAATTTTATTATTTGGACTTAAAAAGCTATCATTGTGAAATTTAATCTTGTGGTTATGTGGATTCATTATAGAATTGCATACTGTATGGATGATAAAATTCATGAGTGTTATAATATTCGTGTATCTTATTTTCTCCATTATTATCATGTACCTCGACTCGACGTACTCTTACAAATTCTTACCGGATTTTGTACTTGTATTGTTGATAGAATCATGCCGCCCATAAGATTGAAAAAGAAATTTGTTAAGAGGTTGGTGGAAAAACGTGTGGCTAAAGCTATTGAAGAATACGAAAAGTCTAGGGCTAATTTAGATAGTGCTGGAAGTTCAGGAGGAAACACTGGGAATGTTGGAGGAACTGTGAATGTGCAGAGCTGTTCGCACAAGACTTTCATGAATGGAAAGCCTCACTCTTTTAATGGCACGGAGGGTGTTGTTGGTTTAAGGCGTTGGATAAAGAAGGTGGAGCAAGTGTTTGAAACTTGCAAGTGTGATGAAGAAGATAAGGTTATGTTTGATGCTAGTACTTTCGAGGGTCGCGCGTTAACATGGTGGAATAGGAACGTGCACACCCTAGGGCTCGTCAATGCTAACCATATTCCCTGGACTGAATTCAAGACGACGATGTCTACGGAATACTGCCCAGCAACCGAAATCCAAAGGATGGAGCAAGTGCTCTGGACTTTGACTCTGAAAGGAGATGACATCGAGGCATACAACAATCGTTTCCATGAGTTGGCATTGATGTGTCCTTAATTAGTGCCTACTGAAAAGAAGAAGATTGAAAGGTACTCTCGTGGGTTTCCCGTAAGGATCAAAGGAAATTTCACTTCTTCAAGCTCAACGGCTACATGATGCCATCAACATAGCCCGTGAACTGGTTGAGCAAGCAGTTCAGGGTAGGGCTACTAGAATTGGTGAAAGCAATAAAAGGAAATGGGAAGACCACCAAAGAAACACCAACAACAATAACCATTAACAACAAACAACAACCGCAACCGAAACAACAACTATCACCAACAACAAAACAGGAGGCAGAAAACTGCCAGGGCCTATGCTGCAGCCCAGCTGAGGGTAGAGGTTATGCTGGGAAATTACCAAAGTTGCAACCATTGCAACTATCACATATATGGGCGATGACCTCCAAAGCGCAGGAAGTGCCAAAGAATGGTCACATCAGGAGAAAGATTGCAGGGTTAGGGTTCCAGGTGTAGGAGTTACCCCTCTTCAGGATGTGACTTATTATGGATGTGGTAAAAAAGGACATTTCAAGGACAAGTGTCCAAAGGGAAGGAACCAGCAGAATGAGGGAGCTCGTGCGAGAGCTTACGTGGTGGTTGAAAATCCGCAGCAGAATCCAAATGTGGTCACAGGTACGTTTCTTCTTAATGATCATTATGCTTGTATCCTCTTTGATTTTGTTGCTGAAAAGAGTTTTGTATCTTCTGCGTTTATACCTTTTATTGATGTTGCCCCAACCGCTTTAAATACTAGTTATGAAGTAGAGTTAGCAAATAGAAAGGTGGTTAGTACCAACACTGTTTTACGAGGTTGTACCTTAGCTTTATATAACCATTGTTTCAAAATTGACCTATTCCCGACCCGACTATGAAGTTTCGATGTCATTGTTGGCTTGGATTGGTTGTCATACCACTGAGTTGTCATAGATTGTAATGAAAAGATTGTCCATATTCCTCTTTCGAATGGTGAGATTCTTGAAGTACAAGGCGAGAGGCCAGAAAAGGATCCTGGATCACTTGCGTGTATTAAGGCTGATAAAAAGAAGCTTAATGACATTCGGGTTGTCCGAGACTTCCCTGAGGTATTTCCAGATGATCTGTCAGGTTTACCTCCTGTACGAGAGATAGAATTCCGCGTTGATCTAATTCTAAGCGCGTTGCCAGTTGTTAAATCTCCATACCGATTAGCTCCGTCAGAGATGTCAGAGTTGTCGAACCAGCTAAAGGAGCTTCAAGAGAAGGGATTCATTCGACCCAGTCATTCTCCATGGGGAGCACCCGTGGTTTTTTGTCAAAAAGAAAGACGGTGCGATGAGAATGTGTATTGACTATAGGGAATTAAATAAGTTGACTATAAAGAACCGCTATCCTCTCCCCAGAATTGATGACTTGTTTGATCAATTACAAGGTGCGTGTTGTTTCTCCAAGATAGATCTTCGTTCAGGATATCATCAGTTAAGAGTTCGAGAAGAAGATATACCAAAGACCGCGTTAGAACCCGATATGGGCATTTTGAGTTCACAATTATGCCATTTGGGCTGACAAACGCACCAGCAATATTTATGGACTTAATGAACCGCGTCTGCAAACCGTATTTGGACAAAATTCGTAATTGTCTTCATTGACGACATCTTAATCTACTCTAAGTAGGAAGAAGAACATGAAGTCCACCTGAAGACGATTTTAGACTTACTCAAGAAGGAGAAGTTATACGCCAAATTTTCAAACTGCGAATTTTGGTTGAAAGAAGTCCAGTTCCTAGGACATGTGGTCAACTGCGATGGTATCCATGTGGATCCTAGCAAGGTTGAGTCAGTCAAGAATTGGAAGATTCATGAATCGTCAACTGAAATCCGTTCATTTTTAGGATTGGCGGGTTACTACCGGAGATTTATCGAAAATTTCTCCAAGATCGCCAAGCCTCTCACCCTGTTGACCCAAAAGAATAAGGTATATGTGTGGGGCGATAAGCAAGATAACTTTCCGCATTCTGAAGGAGAAGCTATGCAATGCTCCTGTGTTAGCACTCCTTGATGGACCAGACGACTTTGTAGTCTATTGTGATGCATCAAAACAAGGTTTTTGAGTGAGGTGCTGTGCAGGGTGGCATAGTGGATAGCGTATGCGTCCAAGACAGTTGAAGAAAGCTTGAGAAAATTAATTACCACCCACGCCTGGAATGGGGTGAGGTGGTGTTCACCCTTAAAATCTGGAGACATTATCTTTATGGGACGAAAAGAGTTATCTACACTGACCACAAGAGCTAATCTCTAGTAACATATTAGCGACAGAAAGATTTGAATATGGTCAAAGGCGGGGATCGAGTGCTCAGTTACTAGTGGACTACGAATGGAAATCAAATACGACCCGGGCAGGCAGAAATTGGTGGCTGTGCCTGAGTAGAAAAGAAAGGTCAAGCCAAGGCGTTTTGTAGTGCTACGAGTATTACTATTTCATTCTGGACTTAAGACTAAGATTTTGAAGACAGGGCGAAGTTCAAGGATCTCAAGCTCCAGCTGAGATGGCTAAGAGGATTAGAAACACCTGTGAGCGATGAGATGACGGTGGAAATTACTTCTTCATTAGATCTTGGATTCCATCAGTTGGTGGTTGTAAGGGAAAGTTAATCAGGATGTAGCTCATACTTATAGATATTATTAATACATCGGGTGTGTGATAAGATGATACCTATGATATGATTGAAGACTTGTATTGGTGCCTGGTTTATGAGTGAGACGTTGCTGAGTACGTTAGTAGGTGTCTTACGTGCTCTAAGATTAAAGTCGAACATCAGAAACCCTCAGGATTACTTCAGCAACCAGAAATCCTTGAGTAGAAATAGGAGAAGATAACAATGGACTTAGTTACAAAGTTTCCTAGAAGCAGCAGTGGGTATGATGCGATTTGGGTCATTGTGGATAGATTGACCAAGTCGGCTCACTTCTTACCTATTCGTGAGGATTACAAAACGGAGAAGCTAGCAAGAATTTATATCAACGAGATCGTAGCAAGACATGGTGTACCGGTGTCAATCATTTTAGACTGTGATGGTCGATTCGCGTCACACTTATGGCAAGCTCTTCAGGAGGCGTTGGGTACAAAACTACATATAAGTACGGCTTACCACCCTGAGATCGACGGTCAGAGTGAAGCGTACTATTCAGACGCTGAAGATAGATATGCTACGAGCTAAGTGTTATGGATTCTTGGTGGCAGTTTGGGTTACTCATCTCCATGGTTGATTTTTCCTTATAATAACAGTTCTACCACAGGGAGCGTTAAAGTGATGCACCATTCGAGGCTTGTACGGGGGGAAAATGAAGCATCCCCCTTGTGATTGGACTGAAGTGGGAGAAAGTCAGCTTATTGGGCCATAAATTATGCAAGAAACGACAGAAAAGATTATTCAGATTAAGGAAAGGTTGAAAACGGAAAGGAGTCGCCCGAAAAGCTATGCTGATAAGAGGCGTAAGCCTCTTGAATTCAAAGTTGGAGACCGAGTGTTACTTAAGGTATCTCCATGGTAGGGAGTGATACGATTTGGTAGAAAAAGTTTGGGAAAGCTGGCACCACGATATGTGGGACCATTTGAAATAATAGAGTGTGTTGGACCGGTAGCTTATCGGCTGAAGTTACCCCAAGAGCTGAGCTGTGTCCATGACACGTTTCATGTGTCAAACCTCAAGAAGTGCTTGGCTGAGCCAGATGTTCAAGTGCCTTTGGAAGAGATCGAGATAGATGAAAATCTGCGTTTTGTCGAAGAGCCTATTGAGATCGTGGATCGTGATGTGAAAAAGCTAAAGCGAAGAAGAATCATATTAGTCAAAGTTCGTTGGAACTCTCGGCAAGGTCCTGAGTTCACATAGGACGTTGAGGACCAATTTCAAAAGAAGTATTCCGATTATTCTCTAAACTCGTACCTTCGTCAAGTATCGCAACCTGAGCCTTGAGGACAAGGCTCTTCTAACCGGAGGAGACTGTAACATTTCGTGTTTTCAGGTCATTTACGAGGTCATATATCTCACTAATTTTTTTTTCTCATACACGTTCGCTTTTAAATTTAAGTGTTAAGTTAAATCGCGTAAGCTAAAAGTTATCATTCAACATAATGGGAACGTGAAGACCAATTCCGGAAGAAATATCCACACCTCTTCACAAAGACCGTACAGTCGTCAAGTGTCGCGTCTTAAGCCTTGAGGACAAGGCTCATTTAACGGAGGAAGACTATAACACCCCGTGTTTTAGGGTCATTTACAACGTTAATAAATTCACTATTTATTTTTAGTATTGTACGCGTTTGCTTTTAAATCGTAATCGTTAAGTTAAATCGCGTAAGCTAAAAATTATCGTTCAATGTAAATGGGCATCAAACAATTAAATGTTTACATCAAGCAAGTGTTAAGTAATTATTTTGAGGATAATTATTAACTTTGTTCATTTTATTTTTATTGGTTACGTAAAGTGTTCACGTTTCGCGATAAAATACGTTTAGACATTCCCGGAACCACCAAAACTTATCTACGCTTTAACAAATACCCAAAATTATACCCAATACTTAAAAATTACATAAATACCTTATACATATACATCTATGGCCGGATTTATTGGTTAAAAATCAAAGAGATATCACAAATTCTTACAACTTGCTATGTACATTCAACAACTAATAAAAACTTGTGTTTCTTTGACCAAGAATTCTTCCTTAATACCCTCATCATGTCTAATAATTCCATGTACACCTTTGACTAGTATTCTTGATATATAATACTTACACTAGTAAAGATCACACACATATACTCACTCTCTTGGTGAAAACAACATTTTTTTCTCATTGTGTTGCTTCAAAACCCACGGCTACAACCAAAACCACACCAAATCCATACCAAATTTTACTTACAATATTTACACACATTCCTACTTCATTTCTAAGATGACATAAGGTTTTTAGAGGGGTTGCTTTAAGGTTTACAAGAGTTAAGCAAACATGATTCAAGATTAGGGTTTCACTTAAAATTAGGGTTTTCAAGGGTTGTAAGCTAGGTTTTGGTTTCTAAACAAGGGTTTAGATCACATTTTTCATCACCACACTTTATATCAATGTTATCTAGAAACCCTACATCCCTTACATTCATGATTTTATGTGTTTATAACTTCTATATAGTAAATCACCATTTAGGGTTTTATTAACTTGTAAAATGAATTTTTACACTTGTTTATGATTTGGTAAACTTTTATATATGTCACATGAATGTTGGTATCATGTTGTAATGGGAATATAAGTATTGTACAAGTGTGGATTATGTATAAAATGTATATATGGACAAGTTAACTAAAAAGTATGCTTATGAAAGTTTATGAATAAATAAGTATGTACACATTTGGATCTTGTTATTTTTGAACAATTTATAGACTAATCATGGACTAGGGACCCTAATGATGTAAGACATGTGATAATAAGCATGGTAATGGACTTGTAACAAAGTGGTTAAGCTAGAAAGTTATAAAAACTAATTTTAAACACATATTATCAAAAACTTCAAAGTGGGCTGTTTATAATTTGAATTTAACATATTTATTTTATATTTTTATAAAATACTACATCTCATAAGGATTCCGGACATGTAAGGAACTTGAAAAACGGATTAATAACGAAGAAGATACGTAGTTTACAAGTTATACGTTAATAAATGGTTTTATAAAAGAAATTTTATAAAAACAAGTTACAAAATACTACTGATATATAAGGTTGGTTATTTTTCTCAGATCACACATATTTTTAGGATTCCAAAACAATAAGAATCGTAATTTTTCTATCAATAATGAAGGAATTATGAATTTTGCGAGTTTACGATAATAAATACGTTTATAAAAATAATTTTATACAAGTTACTGTTCATATCAGACATGAACATTTTGAAAACATTATTAATATGATAGAACTTTTAATAACAAAGACGTGCTCGAAAGAATCGCTAAAAACAGAGCTATAACGAATAAAATAAGACATTTACGGGTTTTACGATAACTAAACCTATAAAAATTAATTTATAAACTGTCATGAACAGTAAAAACCACTATTCATCGGGGGACTAGAAATATGAAAATGTAATATTTTTATAACTCGTCTTAATACGAAAGCGTGGATGTAAGAAACATACCAAACGGGCTTAAAACGAGAAAGATACACACTATTTTATACTTGTGCACTATTTCCTGACGTGAATAGTGTTGGTTCGTTTTTAATATGAATTTTTGCGAAACATTTTAGAATCATTTATTTAATATTTATACATGTCCTAAACTTTATAAATATTATTTTACAAAGACAATTGAATTATTTATTCGATTATACGAATACAAACACACGGAATATTATTTATCAAAAGCCATTTAAATATTATTTCACAAACTCACTTAGATGGTGATGTAGCTATATAGAATTATATATGGTAGTAGTTATTCAAAGTACTTAGTACTCATACGACCTATAATTTATTAGGTTGCATTCGGGCGTAATTGTGACGCATTTTCTGTTGTGATTTACATTGTTAAACTCATCCACTCGAGGTGAGTTCATAGCCCCACGTTTTACATTTTATAATGATTTATAAGTTTTAGGATGAGAACATGCTTTGTTTTATTATTGGACGCAAGTGAACATTTCATATTTAAACTGATTACGTGTTTGCCTAAGTAGCAATAACCCAATGTGCCCACTATCATGAACTATAAATCACTTGGAGGGTGAGCGCGAATGTTATAAATAGATCTATTTGGGGGTGACGCCCCCGTTCGGGTGATTAGCTATCACTGGTGTCGAAACTACCGAGCCAACGAACGTATACCATGTCGGATTTGGGATGTTCTGGGTTAGAACATCATCATGGGCAATGTAGGCAATTTATATTGCAATTCATTTATGTCGAGCTTCAGTGTCATGAGCTTAGGGAAACGTAATTACATTTTTGTGATGTTTACATTTAATGTATTATCACGGGGGAATCTTGCGGTCCTACACTTATATAATTCACAAACCTATGAATTCACCAACATTATTGTTGACGTTTTAAAGCATGTTTTTCTCAGGAGGTCAATAAGGCACGAGGTGCAAGGGATACATTGGTGGTCGTTATTTTGGAAGTCATTTGCATTAAAGATTTGGTTGCATTACATTTTGGAGAAGCATTTGTTATGAACTAGAATCTTTGTATAATTTAACAACGAATAAGTAAAGCTTCGGGCTTTTGTATCAAACATTTTGCTAAATCCAATGTATCGGTTTTAAACGACACTTTTAAAGGTCGTTCTTATATATCTTGTGCTATTGATCTATGAAGTAACGCTCCCAAACCCATATTCCACTGCGACCCATTTTGGAGGTGTTACATATAATCAAAGTTGATAATCAACGTTGATAAGATAAGATACGATAGGATTGTAACATAAGCTTAAGATTAACAAGATCGTAATTATACCAAAAGCTTATTTATTATATTATTTTCACCGAGTAGTCAAGAGAGATTTAGCCTCTCATGGCTATGAAGTTCATAACAAGATTAAAGGGAATAACAAGAAACATACTATATCCGAGGTAAGAATATGTGAATATTCTATATGCATGAGACCTAGATATAATTCACATGTTCCTCGACATTGATAACTTAATCGAGTTAAGAACCGTGAGTACCTTAAGTCCGAGGCAAGGAGGTGACAAACATGCCATCATTGACATTAGTAGCTCACTCACAAGGCAGATGAAGTCCCATATGGTCTAAGAAAATGCACATGACACTCAATAGGTGAACGACACCCACCAATTGAATCTACCAATTGCTAGCAAATCAAGCTGATGTGATGGTGGAACCTCAATGATTGATTTAGCCTTTTTGTAAAAATAAATTATTTTCAATATTGTAAACTTAGGTAAGTAATTGGTAAAAGGATGCATTATCGCAAATACTAAACAAAACGTTGTATTTTCTATTAATGCCTTTATGCAACACAAACCGTACACAAAAGTTTTATCTTTACTTTGTTAGAGGAAGACCAACTAAGTCTTCATTATCTAGAAAGATACAGACTAATACCCTTTCCATTCTACATGTATGAGAAGCTATTATAGGAACAACATTGAATTTTCCCAATCCTAACAAACTCACACATACTAACTTACTCGAGAAAACGTATTGTACTGTGTAAAAGTTTAAACGGGTTAAGTACGGCTGCATATCTTATATTTGATGACTAGAGAACATGTTTTCTATAGCCACCCAAATGAACATCTTGAAGCGCCAAGACATAAATGAGTTATAATAATTAAGGAATTGGGAAATCTCAATAAATCAGCGAAAGAGAAAAGGAAATTCTAACATGTTTTCTAGTATTAGTCCTTAACTCGATATTTTTTTTCCTTAGATTCTACACAGCCTTGAGGGAATGTAGAAGGAGGAATAGCATGCAAAAAGTTCAAGTTAATAGATAACATTGAAGGCTAGTCCATCATGATATATATAAAGAACGTTAAGCACCTTCCTTGAAAATCAAAGTACAATGGTTTACTAGTCTGTAAGGCTCACATTAGTGATAATGTGCAGATATTCAAAGAGTAGAAAAATAAATAAATTGCTACTTACACTTCATTGGTATAGACACACATTTAATGTTGCCTTATCCAGTAGGAGCAATGTATTTTACTACTGATATAGACGCACATGTAATGTTGTCTAAATTCAGTGGGAGCTATGAGCTTATCACCTTGTAAGTGACCCACTTTATTTCTAGCTGGTCTTAAAATAATACATTACTTTTTACATATGAAGCATCATAGTTTTATAAGAATCATTGCATATTATTCTATTAGATAACTTGTCGCTTTTCTGATGTCACTGCCTAAAACTTTATCTATACAATATTTATGCACATTGCTTATTAAACAATAAAGTTCTATATATACTTGTAATGCAAATGTGATTTTAGTTTTAATGTAAATCATATCATATATGTGACATTGTCATATTATTCATATATCATACAAATAAACAGAAGCATGGTAGGCTCATAACCCACTAGTCTCAGGATCGTAACCTGACTCATAATATGCTTACTTGTTTGTATAAATGCTTGATATTGTATCATGCACAAGTGGGAGAAATCTTAATTGTGTGCAAGGTATAACACATAACTATATGATTAATGGTTTTTCTTAACCGCATGGTAAGAAAGCTAATATTCTACTAGGACTTATACACCTTAATATATGTCGCCCTACTTAGAACTAGTGTCAAGAAATAATGAATACCTACTTTATCATATTCACTAAAAGGTTTAGCCAATATGATTGTGTCTTCTTGTAAAGACATAAACATCAGGTCTTTGAACTGTTCAAAGACTTATAAAGTACGCAATTGACTTGTCATGTCTCATAGTCACGACATGTACATGAAGTTATTAAAATGTTCAAAGACTTATAACATAAAGTTAGCGATTAACGTGTTATGTTTTCTTGTTAAGACATGTACATAAAATCCTTAAACTTCTCTAAGACTTCTACGTTATAGCATGCAATTGGCTTAAAATTACTGTTAATACCATTATGTTTGAACAAATTGGCAAGTATGTGAGCCAAAGGGTATTAGGTTATCTAAGGAATTGTGGTACTGTCTTACAATTCCATTAATCATAGAATACCACGTCGTTGTGGTATGTCTGACGTGAAAAATCAAACTCTGTTGATATTGTTTGATTTTTGATAACTTTAACTACCCTACCTCTAATCTTATCAAGCTTAACAAAATTGAGTAAGCTACGTGTTTACTCAATAAGGTTCCAACCAAGAAGGTAACTAAGACACCCTCAAGTTATGGAATGGGAATACTCCCATTAAGTCTTAACTAAAGTTCTGAATTTGTTGAGACCACGTTAAGCGTGCTATTAGCAAACTAGAGTCAAGAACTGTTAGCATATATTATATCTCCCAAACGAGAACAATTTCATTGTTGCTTGACTTGCTGCGTTTTTAGAGAAAGTCTCCTCTTACAAGAAGCAAGTGGGAGCATCTGTTTTTGGAGAAAGTCTCTTCTTACACAACCTTTTAAATGCACTAGCGAATGACATAATGAATGTTGAGATGTAGTCCATGAAAGAAAATTATTTTTGGAATTTGATTGATCTTTCACCAATCGATAAGACTGAGAGGTTAAATTGGTTCTTTTAGGAGAAGACTAATATGGACAAAAATGTACACATTTAAATACATGCCTTATGATAAGGGTTTTAATTATACTCAACCGATTGACTATAATTAAAGCTTCTTTTCCTTGCAAGCGTTACATGAATAAAGATATTAATTACCATACTTGATTTTATGAATATGAAATATGGCAATTGGATGTCAAAACTAATTCTTGAATGATTACCTTTACGAGGACGTTGTGTAATCAAAAGGGTTTTTGAATCCAAGTTATCTTTAGAAAATGTGCAAGCTGCAAAAATCTAAGTGTGGATCGGAGCATGCATCTAGGAGCTGGAATCTTAAGTTTAAATCAATAATTTGATTTTAATTGAAACAAAGATAACTCCCGAGTACACCTTAAAGCTAGTCGGAGCATTATGTTTTGTCTTTCTTATATCTCATATGTTGTCAACATATTGGAAATGATATATCATCTAAGCTAGATTTTAATCCTTAGTTTGGAATAATATTCTATCAAGAGATATACGAAATAAAACATACAACCTTAGAGCATATGTTTATTAGGATAGACATACGCGATTAATAAGTCTAACACAATATGACACATAATTGAGCAAGACTCAAAATTCTATCTTACCTGATAAGATTGAACACATACATGAAAACGTTTAGTTTAGCTAAAGGTTACATTATGTGTGTCATGATATGTATTAGACTAAATGTAACACTTGCATGAATGCAAGCTGAATCGAAAACCATAGTAACTAAGTGAAAGTGATTAGACTACTATTAAAAGAACATTCTAAAAGGCATGCAAAGGACTAAAGACATGTTCATTATTTACGTATTTTTAAAAAAGAGATTAGTGTTGAGTTTATACACTAATGCTTATTTTGATTGAGATGATTCTCAATCCTAGTCATAGCATGATTTCATCCTGAATGATAATACTACTGACTAGACATGCTTGATTGAAAGCATTGTTGCATTATTCACTAAAGAATAAGAATACTTCACAGTTTGGGAAGCTGTTAAGAAGACTGTCTTATATAAGTGATTTTGGTTGCTTAAAACAACCTATGTAATGTGTTATGGTGATGTTAGTATTAGCACTAGAATGCACATATACAAAATGATAATCATCGTATTATTTAAAACCTTCATTGCTTGTGAGTTTTAAAACACGTATTCTCAAAGTTCACTCAGATGACAACTTAGCTAGAACTTTTTACAAAGTTAATGTCTTGTACTAAACATGTTTATCATGCTAGGAACATTGAACTTCGACCTGCTGGTATTCTCATGTATATCTATTTTTAGTATTTAGATAATGGAACGTTAAGCAGTTATATTAAACAATGAATTGATATACTTGGTATGATCATCTTCATTTATACAACTGTGTTCTATATTAGCATGTTTAATTCCATGAATAATTTATTTATTCTAAATCGTCCATTGTCAGTTAATGATACGGGAGTATCATTGAAATAAGGCAAATGTGAGCGTTTTGGTCATATTCATATGGTATGAATATTAATGGATGATACCGCCAAACTCATATGTTGTTTACTAGATGAACATTGGATTGACCCAACCTATAAGAAATCACTACATGGATCGACTTCAATAGTGAATCTTGCAAGTGGTTATGTCTCTCATCCTCAGACTTGAGATGCAAGTAGGTTTTACGTGTGTGGAATGTCAATCTTAGATATGGTTCAACGCTGACCTGATGAAGGCTGCTATAAAGGCCATTTTCAGGAGGGACACGAAATACATGACAGACACATGCAGTCAAAATAGGATTTGTTCCTCTACATGTTTCAAAGTTAGATACTACTGGGCCCCTTGATGATTTGAACAGATGTATGTGTGGCCGCACCCAAATGTAATTAAGATGATACTTGTTAATTTGGTAATCTAATTCAATGTCTATATCAAGAAATAGAATGTTAAACATTATAATGACTTATGATTCATGTATTATGCTCATCAAAGTATCTATAACAAAAGGATGATTGATATCTAAACAATTTAAAAAGATATGTTTAAGAAACAATCCTCATATGTTTCTGGGGGCATTGGCATGTTGCTAGACGCTAACCTTTGCTTGTATTATTACTTGATTATTATAACGTACGTAAGTGGGAGCTGTTGGAGTATGCTCATGTCATAATAAATAATATACGGCTGGAGACATGTGAGCCTATGGGGTCACACACATATACATTGAGGTGCCACTGTATATAGTGTGTTTATTGTATTCATGGTATATAAATAAACTACGTAACTCAAGATCAATATTGAACTTATAATAACTAAGTAATGTACTTAGTTTATTGGACTTGGAAAACAAATGGGAGTCCCATTAGAAGCCCATACAGAGCTGGCCTATAGAGATGATTTGGGAGGGGATAAGATTAATTTTATGTTATAAAAATTGATTGATATATTCTCTTGATTTGGTCAAGATTTTGGTTAATAAATATAAGATTAACTCCTCATTTATTTGATTACAATTTACCAAAAATATCTTCCTTCTTTTCCTCTATAAAAGCCACGTCCCAACATAAAACATTGACTAAAAGTTTTGTGTTCTTGATCAATCACTTTGTTTATTGTTCATTTAAAGTCTAATCCAAGGTTACGGGTTTAAGGACTAGCATCCAAGAGGTATACGGTGAAGTGTACTGTGGATATTCATAGAGGTGATCTACTTTGGTCACATGGTTTCTTGGATAGATCGTCTACAAGAGAAGGTTGTTCTTTGATACTACCGATCACACTGCAAAGGTAATAATCGTTATTTTTTATTTTGATTGATCATATGTCTCTATGGATCCATTGATAGGTGCATGATCCGCTGCATTTATATTTGTTTATATGATATTCATTTAATTTAACACATATATAATCAACAAAAGCTTGCTCGGGATTTTCTATGCAATATTGAGTGTCGTGAGGACCACTATAAATCTCACATGAAGAAGCGATTTTGTTCACTTGAATGGATGGTTTAGGAGCAAGATGAGCTTCCATGAAGGGTTGGACTTGATTTTCTAACTCAATAAGACAAAGTTCGGATGCATTTGGGACATCATAAGGCATGGTGATTGCCTTGACCGGTTTAGTGAAGTCTCTTGGGTCATTCCAACTTTCGTTGTCATAGAGGGCGAGGTCCTCTAATAGTGATCAAGATTCCTCAACGTGTTTATCACATAGCTTACCACTGGCCGATTAATCGATGGTGCGCCTTGTGGCGGGATTTACATTGTCATAAAAGATTTGGACTTGGAGCCAAAGATCAATACCATGATAAAGGACTTTTTGAAGTAAGACCTTGAAACGAGTCTATGCTTCGTATAGAGATTCACCTTGATGTTGTTGGAACATCAAGATATCATTTCAGAGTTTAGAAGTTCTTCCCGAAGGGAAACTTTGAGGAAGGAAATGAGTAGTGAGATCCTCCTAAGTGGAAATAGATCCCGCGGGTAGAGGTTCAAGTCAATTGCTAGCTTGATTGCGAAGGAAAAATTGAAATAAACGCAATCACGTTTCTTTCCTTATTTTCAACATTAATGTCAAGTGAGTCCACAAGTTTTAGAAAATCCTTAAGATGCTGATTTGGATTCTCAGACCGAAGTCCGTGAAATGAACATCCGTTTTGCACCAATCGAATGGTGTCGGATCGTAGTGTAGACTATTCCATGGCAGCGGCGCCAAAAAATTGATGTTGCGGTTGATTGCAAACCAAAGTTTTACAATCTTCTTAGGCAGTGTACCTAATCGTTGTAGTGTAGTATAAGTAAGACTCGAGGGATTGATCGTTCTCTAGGGGAATAATTTGGCTAGGTTCGAATCGAATTTCACTAAGGTCTAAGGATTAAGGGAAGATTATTTTTGTGTTTTTATGTCTTTAGAAAGCAAGTAAATCTCGGGTTTGAAATGGGTTTGGTTAAGCTAATAACTACTCCTAAATCTATTCTAATTGCAAAAAATTAAAGGTTGATGGAAAACTCTTATGGTTAAACAAATGTGTTCACCTAATCATGCACTACTCCGTAGTTGATATCTCTTGTTTTATTGCCCGTCACCCTCGTAATGGAATGTGTAAGTATCTAATGAATTAAACACCTAACTCGGAATCCACCCAAATAGCAATGTAGTATAAAGACTATTGCGTGAGTATCATCTAACCTAGCCGCGTTTTCCTAGACGTCTTCGCTTTGCAATTAAAAAGTTAGTTTTCTAAAGCCTAACGCGTACAAGAAGCAATAATAGAAGGGATAATCAACAAGGTTTCATGCAATCATAAGCAAACACAAATAAATTTAGCAAAGTAGGTTAGTTGAAAGCGAAGAACAATTAATGAGATAATACATAGACATATCAAAAGATTAAAATATATAAGGAACTTCACTTCAATTAAACATGGAGTTAATGAGTACACTAGGGTTAGAAAACCCTAAAAATCGTCAAAAAATGTTGCTACAAAGTATAGGTTCGTCCCCCAAAGTTTTCCACCCTAAAAAATAAAAAATAAGGGTTCTATATATAGAGTTTAGATCATGACGTTGTCCCATATAAATCTTGACGTCGTCTACTCATAGAATCTTCTTTGCGCTTCTCCAGAGTCGGCTACTTTGACGTCGTCGTAAAGATCTTGACGTCGTCTCTTGAACACTTTGATGTTGTCACAAGGAATTGTAACGCCGTCTCCACGCACTGTATGTCAATACTTGATCATCTTTGTGTAGAGTTGCAATCTTGTCTCGTTTCTTCCTAAATTGAGTTCAAGTCAAGTGTATTTCCTCCAAATGTCTTACAAATGCTGAAATGACAAAAAGAAACGATTAAGAACATACTTTAGGGATATTTTCATGATTTTAAGGGTTAAATGGCCCCGAAAAAGTGTATAAAATAACACCTCATCAAATACCTTACACTTAGGATTTTCTTGTCCTCAAGAAAATAAGCTTTTCTACCTAGTAAATAGCAAAATCGAGGGCATTTAACCTACTCAATAAATATAGTTTATGGCACAACCAATTAGACCTTGTAATTAAAAATACAAAAATTATATACTAGCACCTCACATAAGTGATTGGATTCTCTCTTTCTCTCGGTGTAATAATGAATTATAACAATATAGGAAACAGAAGAAATAAACACTCACTACATGTTATAGTATATAAATTACCATAGGCTTGATAAAGGATTAAAACCTCTACCGCCGTGGTGTAAGCACCTAGGAATTACTATCAAAGAGGTCTTTAAAGGGTTGTAACATAAGGTGTAGGGTAAAGGAAACACGGTTAGGGATATTTGGGGAATTTTACTGGTGGCAAGTTAATCATTCACAAGAATACATGTAAAAGGCGTTGCTAAGATAAGACTCGACCACACTAGGACAATGATACAAACTCTACATCAAACTCTTTCTTATTCTTTTCTTGATACTTTCTTGACATAAAAAAAAGCAAGAAGGCAGCTCGTATGTTTTTTCTTACTTTTTTGATTTTTTTTCCTTACACTTTTGCCCTGCCATCTGTTGGAAATAAACATAAACATAACTCGAGGATTATAGTTGCACCCCTACACTTGAGCTTTTAATAGTCAATAACATAAACTAACTAATGACCTGAATTGAGAAGGATCAACAAAACATGGAGACTATTAGACGAACATAGGGGTATTGACTTAACTTTTCTTCCCTATTTCTCCATATAATAAATACTATCTTGAATCCCAATCGTCCTAAAACTGTATACACTAATAATGACTAGACTTAGGAACCATGTACTCAAGCAAACAATTAACTAGGGTTTAACAAATGTGATAATAATAATGTACTAAAAATAAGTACATACAAGGAAGGCTAAGGAACTTTGGGTGTAACATTTTGGTGGGGTGTCACAAAATTCAACAACTAAATACTCTGAAATAGTCTATTCAAGAATTCCTTAATTCCAAAGAAATCCCTTTTTGGTCGTCCCGTAATACTTCATAGAAGAAAACGAAAATGATAGGCTTGGAGGGGTGTACTAAGGGTATCCCGCACTAAAAATGAGTGCGTAGCAAGGTAGTTATATGGCCAAGAAGATCATCATAACTATAAAAAATACAGGCTAAAAACAAGGGTTTATCTAATGCCTCTTATCACTTAGTAAATCCTAATCACACGAATGCGATCTCATTAGCAGTCTCGGGATGCATTGCTAAAGCAAGTTCTAGAATTTATAAAACTACCGATACACTCTCATAAGCATTAAAGATGAATACTTTTAATTCCTAAAGATCTAGGGGCGAACCTCGCATTTTTTAGGTGGAATTTTTTTGAGTAGTAGGGTTTTTTTTGCTAGTAATATAACTCCTATCCATGAGACGCTTCTAATACTACAGTTTCACCGATATGTGCCATAAATTTTTTAAATTTTGGGCTAAATTTACCGTCTTACACTATGTTTTGGTATATTACACATCGTTTTAAAGACAAAGCAAATGCAATTGAAGGAATAGTTTCTAAGGCTTTTATTTCCCTTACACTTACTTTAAACATTGTCCCTAATAATCTATGAGTACCCAAAAAATGAATAAAGGGAATTTAAGAAAAGCGAGAGAAACTAATACTCTCCTGGTTTTGCTTAATATTGGAGAAGAAACAAGATAAACCGGCTAAATCTTCATCCAAAAATCTTCCAAGTAAAAATCCAAAGAACTTCCGGACTCTCCTTATCTAATATAACCTGCAAATCAAAGATAAGAAACAACTACACAAAGCGTAAAATCCTATGGAAAATGATATATAACCCTCATTAATTAAGTCTAGACTCTACGAAGCAATAGAGATAGGATGTATGTACTAATGTGATTGTGGCAATCTACAAGAATTAGTTAAATTAAAATTTCTAGAAATTATACAAAAATAACTTTTCAAAAATTCGAAAAACATAAATTTCCTGTAGCTGTAGTGGCGACGTCGTCAGGGTAAATCCTGACGCCATCTCCACAAACTGTAAAATTTTACTTCTTCATCTTCTTGAAAAAATTCTGCAAACATATCCTATTAATGATTTCCTGGAAAAAAATTATGCATAGGCCACAAAAATGGTTAGTACAAACATATGACTCAAAACAAAACACACAAAACATAAAAACGTGAATTAATCTAAAATTATTTATTTTACATGTTTTAAAATAGTTCTTAGAAACTGGGTATTTTTCTCCCCTACACTTATTTTATGCAAAATATTTTTGATTGCAATTAAGACGAGGTTAAAAACAAAGCCAAACATGATCACATATTATCAAACATATCAGAACAAATCATAAAAAATTAAAAACACATGACACTCCTAACATGCATAAAATTAAAAGATTGTGTTACCTCAATAAGCGCTTTTGTTTATTAACGAGTCTTATAGCTAGACTCAGAGTTACACTCCTAGAGACCAAAAAAACATTCCAAGTTGATGATATCGCTTGGATTCTCTTTTTTGGATAGTTTTCTAGTTGTGGGAATTTATTGAAATTTTGTATCAAATCTTTCTCCATCAGGATTAATTAATTCGATCTTAATGTGCCACACACAATCTCCTTCTTTTGGTGGCTTATTCCAGTCTATTTTATTTTCTATCAACTCTTCTGTCTCCCACATAATTCCTTTAAGATTTATAGGTATAGTTCCTAACAATTCTACCATCTTTCTGTATACTAAGACATCCTTAAAGGGGTTGAGTTTGGCGACCCTAACAATTTCCCATTCCTCGACAATGACAATCCATAAAGTCTTTCTTTGCATAGTAAGGGGGTAGGGCACCTATTCCATCTGTATAAGGTTGTGGTGTATAAGACTCTGTACATTCTCAACACCTAAGTTGATTTCTTTAACTCTAAATATTGAACTAGTAGCTCCTTCTCCTATCGCTATTTTGGCTTTCTTACAATCTATTACGGCACTAGCGGTCGCTATAAATCCTCTTCCAAAAGCAAATGGCAAGTATGGTCTTTTTCAATGTCAATGATGTGAAAATCCTCCAAAAGTTTTAACTTTCCTACATGAACCTATACATTCCTCACAATTCCTACGGGATACGACTTAGTTCCATCTGCTAACCCTAGGACATCTTCGGTCTCTTCTAATAATCCATTTTAAGCTTTTTGAAGAGATATAATGGGATTAAATTCACACATGATCCTAAATCAGCTAAGGTATCAAAAGGCTTGGAGTCCCCTAGTCTACAAGGTAAAATGAATAATCTGGGATCCTTCATTTTCTTTGGCATTTTGCCTTGAAAGAAAGCGGACCCACTTTTGCCTAACTCAAGACTCTCTACATATTTATCTAAAAGAGCGTCATAAATGGGAACATGAGCTAGAACTTCAAGAACTGGTAAATTTAGATGCAAATCCTTAAACTCATCTTCTAGAGCTTTTTCGTGTTCTTCCGATTTTGGTGTTTCAACTTTGTTGACCGTAAGTGTTTTAACTTGTATATGGTCTTTTTGGAAATTATTTGTTGACTTGAAACACGTTTTGATGGCATTGACCGATTTTAAAGGATTAGAGGAACTTTGGGGATCCTCCATCAGGTAAGAACGAGCAGATGAAGCTCAAGAGGTGGGGTTAACGTTTGGTTTCGGGTTCTTAACTGTATCACTCGGGAGTGTTCCCATCATTCGGTCATTAATGGCCTTCAAGAAAGTGTCAATTTTATTGGTCATCTCTCTTTGTTGTTGTTTGAAATCGGATTCAAACTTTGATAACCTAGCGTCTTGAAATGCCATAAAGTTAGACACCATTCCTTTAAGATTTGATTGATTATTAAAATTTTGAGGATTGTTGTTGAAGGGGCGATTCGAGAATAAACCGTTGGGTTAAAAATGATTAGGTGGGTTTGAAAAATTGTTTTGAGAATTTTGAGGTTGCCTCCACCTAAGGTTTGTGTGACTTTTCCATGATGGATTATAAGTATCACCAATATTATATTCCTCAAGTTTAAAACTGAACCACTTACCTCCCACTTCGTCGATATGCGAAAATGCGTAATTAACAAAAGCTTGCTCAGGATTTTCCATGCAATATTATGTGACGCAAGGACCACTATAAATCTCACATGAAGAAGCGATTTTGTTCACTTGAATGGATGGTTTAGGAACAAGATGAGCTTCCATCAAGCATTGGACTTGATTTTCTAGCTTAATGAGACGAAGGTCAGATGCATTTAGGACATCATGAGGCAAAGAGATTTCCTTGACCGGTTTAGCGAAGTCTCTTGGGTCATTCCAACTTTCATTGTCATAGAGGGCGAGGTCCTCTAATAATGCCCAAGATTCCTCGATGTTTTTGTCATGTAGCTTATCACCGGCCGATTGATCGATGGTGCGCCTTGTGGTGGGATTTACATCAAGATATCAATACCATGATGAGGTACTTTTTGAAGTAAGTCCTTGAAACGAGTCCATGCTTAGAAAAGAGATTCACCTTGATGTTATTGGAACTTCAAGATATCATTTTAGAGTTTAGAAGTTCTTCTCGATGGGAAAAACTGAGCAAGGAAACGAGTAGTGAGATCCTCCCAATTAGAGATGGATCTCGTAGGTAAACATTCAAGCCAATTGCTAGCTTGATCACGAAGGGAAAATTAAAATAAACGCAGTAGCATTCTTTCCCTTTTTTTAACATAAAGGTCAAGCGAGTCCACAAGTTTTAGAAAATCTTTAAGATGTTGTTTTGGATCCTCAGGCCGAAGTTTATGAAATGAACATCCGTTTTGCACCAATCGGGTGGTGTCGGATCGTAAAGGCACCACATTGTTCCTATCGGGGAGCTCAATGGTGTTTCGATTGCCCTCATGGCTTGGTCAAGAATAATCTCATAAGGTACGAGGTGGATTTTCGTCTCCCATGATGGTTAACAAAAAAGAAGTATAAAACAAAGGAAACAAAGAAAAGATAGACTACGAGAAAGCTAAAAAAATAAAAATAAAATCTCAATTGATAGGAATCTTTTGAGTAAACCTAAGCTAAATAGAATCTGAAACCTAGACTATTCCCCGGTAGCGGCGCCAAAAACTTGATGTTGCGGTTGATTGCAAACCAAAGTTTTACAATCCTCCTAGGCAGTGTACCTAATCGTTGTAGTGTAGTATAGGTAAGACTCAGGGGATTGATCATTCTTTAGGGGAATAGTTTGGTTAGGTTCAAATCGAATGTCACTAAGGTCTAAGGATTAAGAGAAGATTATTTTTGTGTTTTTATTTTTCTAGAAAGCGGGTAATTCTTAGGTTTTAAAGGGGTTTCATTAAGCTAATAACTACTCCTAAATCTATTCTAATTGCAGAAAAGTAGAGGTTGATGGAAAACTCTTATGGTTAAACAAATGTGTTCACCTAATCACGCACTACTTCATAGTTGATATCTCTTATTTTATTGCGCGTCACCCCCGTAATGGAATGTGTAAGTATCTAATGAATTAAACACCTAACTCAGAATCTACCCAACTGGCAATGTAGTATGAAGACTATTGCGTGAGTATCATCTAACCTAGCCGCGTTTCCCTAGACGTCGCTTTGTAATTAAAAAGCTAGTTTTCTAAAGCCTAATGTGCACGTCATTACCAAGAAGCAATAATAAAAGGGATAATCAACAAGGTTTCATGAAATCATAATCAAACACAAATAAATTTAGCCAAGCATGTTAATTGAAAGCGAAGAACAATTAATTAAACAATACATAGACATATCAAAAGATTAAAAGCAATAAAGAACGTTACTTCGATTAAACATGGAGTTTTGGTGAGTACACTTGGGTTAGAAAACTCTAAAAATCATCAAAAAATGATGCTACAAAGTATAGGTTCGTTTCCCAAAGTTTTCCACCCTAAAACCTAAAAAATAAGGGTTCTATATATAGAGTTTGGACCGTGACGTCGTCCCATATAAATCCTGACATCGTCAACCTGTAGAATCTTCTTTGGGCTTCTTTAGAGTCGGCTTCTTTAATGTCATCATAAAAGATCATGACGTCGTCTCTTGAACACTTTGACATCATCACAAGGAATTATGACGCCGTCTCTACGCATTGTATGCCAATACTTGATCGTCTTCGTGTAGAGTTGCAATCTTGTCCCGTTTCTTCTCAAATTGAGTCCAAGTCACGTGTATTTCCTTTGAATGTCTTCCAAATTCTAAAATGACAAAAAGAAACGATTAAGCACATAATTTGGGGATATTTGCATGATTTTGGGGGTTAAATGGCCCCGAAAAAGTGTATAAAATGACACCTCATCAACTAGACATATATTAGTCTACCATAAACTTCATATCACGTATACACATATCATCTTATCCAAAAAGTGTTACACATTTTTAATCAGAATTAAATCACTCAATCTATGGCTCATATAACACACCACATAATCAATTCATGTCTAAGCATCATCTTTATCATAGCCATAAGAACTTATTCTATCTTATAACTAAGACGTTTAATTTTCCGCACTACTTACACTTAAGACACACACATATACAAGTGTTCTAAGTTTAGGCAACCTATAGTGGCATCATAATTCACTTAAATCGAAACTCTAATACCTAGTTAAAATGTCCCTTTCTTGACTTAATTTTTTTTACACAATGACTTTAGCAAAAACGACCTGCTGTTACTAATCCAATATTCTTCTATATTTTTGTTACAAACCAAACATTGAAAGTATTGTTAATAGAAATTAGACTTAATTAACTATCAGCGATAGGTGATACGGCTTTTACAAACTTATAGTTAATTTTATATGAATTTCCCAACATGACTCATTTTCTACACAACTCAAGGGCGAACCTACGCATAATTAGGTGATGCTTGGGAACCACCTTGGACATTAAGTTTGTTCAAAATCGATATAGTGAAGAATCTTCAGACCACCTTAAATAAACAACGAGGAACCACCTTAAATCGATCTTTGCAGGAAAAGAAACAAAGAAAACTAAGGATTTAAAATTTATAGCTATAGGATCGGCCGGGAAATGTTGTTGGTGTTTTGTTAAAGAAGATGTAGTTTGTTAAAGAATATGTAGATGTTTGTCTAGTTGTGTTCCTAGTGATATCTTACTTGTGGTTTGAAGAGTGCCACGTGGGCTAAGGCTAAAAGTAAAAGTTTATTTTGTACTCTTTTTTATTTCTTTTTAAATGAGTGATATTTAATTATTAGGTTAATATATTCATACACTCCACAGTTTAGACTTTAGAATATATATAAGCTAGCGGATACTAATTACGACTCTCAAGCTATATGTATAAGATTGTCATATTAGGGTAAAAGCAGATTCTTCTTTCCATAGACCATTAAACTGGATTTTATGGTTATAATTATACATGTTATGTTGTACCAACTTGACCCGAACCAAACCCATTTAGTGATTGGGTCGTTGGCCCGAATAATTTACCGTCTTGACTAAATAAAGGAACCACCTTAGATTTTGTCATGGGTCCGCCACTGGTGCAACTTGTCCCGTTTTCATAATTGACTAAAATGACCGAAAACTAGACTTTCACATCTCCAGACAACATAACAATTTTCATAAATCATTAACAAAACATATACTTTAATATCAAATAACGTTGGTGCGACATTGACTAGGATCTCATTTATGTTTTAACGATGACAAATAAACATTCGTAGACATAAAATAACAAACGCTAGCCAAAATCCGCAAAAACATATTTTGTAAATCTGGCGAGCTGGGCACGCGTCAGCGCGTGGCCAGTGCGCCATTCACGGTATCTGTTTTTACAAAAAAAAATTTGGCTTTCCTCTTACCCGAAAAATGTGGAAATTTCAATAAAGGTATGTATATGATATTTGAGCATTTGGGAACACTACAAATGAGGTTTAGACTTAAAGAGGAGCAAAAAAGAATCCTCCTATTTTTCAACAAAATGCCAACTCAAATCTTTTATCAAACGCCTCTAGCCAAGGCTGAAACTTCTTTCTAAACCTAGTATGAATTTATTTTCAACATAAAATCAAACAAAAGTATTTATTTAACCTTAATCTGGATCTACATTGTTCCTAATCACGTAACATGTTTTACTCCCTTATTAGTCAAACTAAGTCAAAGGTCACTTTGCGTAAATGCATCCTTTCTTGTTATGTGATATGCTTTACTTGAGATGTAAAGCACCTAGCTTGTTTGCATCAAGATGATTAGTGATCAAATACATTGTTGATTATCATGGATTAAGTCCAAGTGACTAATTAAGTTTGTGGTATTTTGAGGTTAATCATTCTTTGAGTTTTTCTTACTTCCTCACTTATAAATATTTTTACAAACTACCACATTCCTCCATACACCACTTTTATACCATACTTCCTACAACACATCCTCCTTAATCATTTGTCTAATCTTTCTTACCCAACAAATGATGAAACACTCTTTTTACACAATCCCACAACACTTCCTTCCTAATCATTTGTCAAATCTTTCTTACCCCAACAAATAAAGATACCTTTCACACACTCTAAACATTCCTTTCCCTAAATCACTTCATAATCACTCTTGCCTACTCTTTTCTCTCTTAATGGCAAAGTGATTATCAACCCAAATCAATCCTTTAATTTCACACTTATCACCATCATCTTCATACTTTTTCTTTCTAAACCTTCATCACATAAACATTCTCTAATCTTATCCTCACATAGGACAACTCACATTCTCTTACACCATTATACCTTGTGTACTTCTTGTCCCCTAACATTTCAACATAGGCTCCTCAACATTACATCAAAACATTCTCCACCACATATTTCCTATTCATCATCTTCCTCACATAAACCAATCTGAATTTCACACACATAACCACACACTTTCATTCTAACCCTTGATCATGCCATTTCATCAATCCAACTCACCTCACTTTCATCTCCTCTCTTTATTGAAATTTAAATAACACACATACATACACTTTTTTATCTCAACTCTTGATCATGCCACTTTATCTATCCAACTTACCTCTTCATCATCTTATATCTACCATTTATTTTGAATGTGATTAGGAGGATCTTTTCTATCACATCAACATCACATCATGACAACTCACATACAACTCATACTTATCTCTTCCTTTAATTTGAAATTCATATTTTAAATTCTCCCCCATAACATCCCCCCTTTTTTTCCAAGTTTAGAATATTCTTGGAATATTCCTTTGTACCCTAACTAACTTCTAAAACCTTAGTTAGCTTATAACTAGATTAGCTACCTTAGAGGAATACCAAAAATACCCTTGTCCGATAGTTCTTTTCTATCTTTTTGATGTCGGACAAACAACCCCTAAATCTCTTTTAAACACTTCACAAATGCTTTTATCAAATAACTATTTGAGTTGGTTGACCTTGAGTGTAAGAAGGATTGAAAGGTCATAGCGTGAAGTACAATTGGGGGTTTAACAAGTGCGGGTATTTAAAATGCCAAAATCCCGAAGAAAACAATTTGGAATCTGGCGCGCTGAAGCGTGGGCAGCGCGCCACTTGCGAATTATTTTTGCGCCCTTGGGATTTTTGGCTTATAAATACCCACCCTTGGCCTTTGTATTCCTTACCTCTTGCAAACATTCTTTCCTCTCTTTTCTCTTCTCCTATCTTATAAGTCTAACATCAAAGTGTTCTAATCTTCTCATCTTATCATTCTATTAAAGTGAACACATCTTCGCAAGAGAGCTACACAAGTACATAATCTATACTTGTGTGTTTTGTCAAGGGTCTTCTTTCTCATACCCTTTCTATTAGAATCGAGTCTCTAGGTTAGGTTAGGACTTAGTTCATCTATCTATTATTCATTCAATCGAGTTGTAAGGGAAGTATTGTATCCGAGTGATCAAGCCTATATCATTGAGGATCTAGTCGGGGTTTGGTAAGCTTCCAAGGGGAAGTCTTTAGAGATTATAGGTTAAGTCGAATCACGGGTTCTTAGGGGTGGATTCTGAGGGCGGAATACCATAGGTGGTAACTTTTATTTATGAGCGCCGATCTTTGTGCATATCGATAGAGTTAAAATGTAATACGTTTTATAGTCTACCATAACGATTATACTAGGAATAGTATAGATGTTGTAGATTCACAACTAGATGTACAAAAGGACTAAACCCCCCCCTTCCCGAACCAGTATATGTCGTGGTGTCTTTCTCTCTATCTCCCTATATTTATTGTTTCTTTGCTAAGTAGATCTTCACACCACTCGGTTCCTTTAAGACTTGATGTTTTAAAAACTTTAAAAAGTCAATAAAACCATATTCACCCCCCATCTATGATTCTACAATTGGTATCAGAGCGGTTTACTCAAGTTTTCAAGTGTTAAAGCCTTCCCGAGAAGTCGTTTTAAGTTGAAAACTTCTTTTTCAAAAAATTCAAAATCTTAACTCTGATTTTTGAAAAAGTTGAGTAAAAATCCATGGCTCAAGAGAACTATGTTGAGGGGTGCTCTATGCAAAGACCACCTTTGCTAGAAGCCAACGGGTTTTGCTTTGCTTTGAGACTTACGTTAAGTCTAAACATATTGATTTATAGCAAGTCATTTAAAACGATGATTTCCACTTTGAAATTGAAGACTCAAAAACCAATATGATGAAGGAGACGCCATATGATCTTCTTAAGGAAGATCAAAAGAAGCAACTTGGCAAGAACAATGAAGCCACGATGACTCTTTACAATGCTCTACATCGTAAAGAGTATGAAAGAGTCTCTATGTGTAAAACCACCAAGGAGGTTTGGCATACACTAATCATCACCCACCAAGGTAATTCACAAGTTAAAAATTTTAAGATTGATCTTCTCACTTAATAATACGATAAGTTCTCAATCTCCAATGAAGAAACTATTGATAGTGGCTTTACACGATTCATTGTTATTGTAACTAGTCTCAAATCTTTAGATCCGGACTACTCTAGCAAGAATCACGTGAGAAAGTTTCTTCATGCTCTACCATTAAAATGAAGAGCTAAGGTGACGGCCATTGAAGAAGCCAAAGATTTGGCTACACTTCCCCTTGACGAGCTAGTCAGAAACCTTAAGGTCTATGAAATGATCTCAGAAAATAATGGCGTAGTTTACAAGACCATTACTAAAGAAAAGGTCAAGTCTCTAGCTCTCAAAGCTAAAGTTAAGGGAACAAACTAGTGATGATAATGATAGTCAAAGAGGAAGTGATGAAGATCTAGATGAAGAAGAGGCCGATGCATTCAACTTAGTGGCTAGGAACTTCTGTAAGTTATTCCGTAAGAGTAATCGATTCGGACGTGGCAATCGATTTGGTAATGGTGCCAATAGGTTTGGACGAAGCCGCAGAAATAGCTTTAGGAACAAAGGTGGTGAAAGCTCAAGACAAAAGGGAGTTTGCTACAATTGCAACATAAAGGGCCACTATGCTAGTGAGTGTACAAAGCCCAACAAGAATAAGGCTTTTGTCGAAAAATCTTGGAGTGGTAGTGAAGATGGTGATGAACCTCAAAACGATGCAACATGTCTCATAGCAATCGACTCTCAGGAGGTATGTCTTAAATGTGATCTACTACCGAATGATTAGATTGTGGATAATGGTTACACTAAGCACATGACTGGGAATAGAATATTATTTACTTCTTGCAACTCTTATGATAATGCATGTCATATTTTGAAGCAACCTAAAGGGCAATGTCGTTGGTAGAGGTAACATTTCTCATGAATCCATCACAACTACCAGTGTTGAGCATGCTAGTGGTCTAACTTTTAACTTGATTAGTGTAGGTCAATTATATGATGATGATTGTGTAGTTAACTTTACTAAAGTAGATTGTACTATTATTAATAATGGTAAAACACTAGTTAAAGGACATAGGAGAAATGGTCTATACACTTGCAAATTGGGAGATAACTCCAAACAACAAATTTGTCTTGCATCCATAGTGGATATCTCAACACTTTGGCATAGGAGGTTAGGTTACGCTAATATGCGGTTAGTTCAAAACTTAGATTCCAACAAGCTAGTAAGGAACCTACCAAAGTTGAGTTTTAAAAGACACTTTTGTAATACATGTGGTTTACGGAGTCAAGGTAATGCAAAAAATAAGACTAGGAATGAAGTGTCAACTACTAGGGTTTTAGAGTTGTTACACTTAGATTTGTTTGGTCCATATCTAGTTAAAAGTTATGTAGACAACTTCTACACTTTAATGATTATGGATGATCACTCAAACTACATTTGGGTTGTGTTTATAGAATATAAGAATGATGTCTTAGAAAAATTTAAAATCTTGTGTAAAAGACATGAAAACCTACATGATTGTTCTATTGTTTTAATTGTAACAAATCATAGTAGCAAATTTAATAAATTGCAATTTGGGAGCTTTTGTGAACAACATGGAATGTCTTATAACTTGTTAGGCCTGTTTATTTCTCAATCAAGTGAGATTGTTGAAAGAACACATCGCAAGTTAAGAAAGATAAGTCGTGCCATGTTATACAAGAAATCCATCCCACAAAAGTTTTGGTGTCATGCATTAGATATGAAAACTTAGTCTTTGGTTGTAAAGTATTTATACTTAACACTAAAGTACATCTCACCAAGTTTGAACCAAAGTCGTACGAATGTATGTTTTTAGGATACTCTCAAACTAGTAAAGCATACATAGTGCTTAACAAGGAAACAATGAGAATTGAGGAATTTCTCAATGTTACCTTTGATGAGAGTTTGCCTAAACCTAAGTCATCTCCTTTGGTAAAAGATGATAGGATCATTGAACCCATAGTTCAAAATCTGGTTAGGTCTCTGCCATTAGAAGCTAATACCTCGAAGTCGGGTTATCCTAAAAGTGTAAAAGAAGCTAGAGGTTACCTAATAGAACAAGTAATTGGTGAGTTGAATGAGAGAACACTTAGGTCTAAGACAAAACAAGCTTAGGATTTTTGCATGACATTTTCCAAAGTTCAAATTGCATAAGTCTAGTTGAGGTTATCCATGGTTGACATGCACCATAAGATATTGATTTGAGTGAGGTATTGAGAGATAACTTTGAGGTCTAGAAGTCGTTTGCACTACCTTTTATATAATTGTGCTCTTAGAGCTTATGTGCTATGCGCTAGGATTTATGTGAACGGCATGAAAGTTAAGCAACATTGTTATTTTAACGAGATGAAGGATAAATGTCAATGCATTATTCAAACTATGGTTGACATTATCTTGGATTTTACATGTCAAACCTATGTTTTATGAACAAGAAATTTGATCTACATTTTGTCAATATTGTGATGATCATCACCTCATATATTTAAATATGTGAAATCGACTTATTCACAACATTGCATGCTCTATTCCCCACGATAGACATGAAAGATTAAATAGATAAATTCATTGACAAAATCACTTTAGATCGCAACTCAACCTTGTGATGATGACGTTGTATTTGTGTCAACTTTTTCATTTTATGTGTTGATTGCATGCTATGTGTATTAGGGTAGAGAATAAAAGAAAAGAACTTTATGCAAACATGCAAACTACTCACATAGTTAAAGAGAATTCTTTTAAAATTAAATTTTGTATGGTAATGCATAACATACTAAAATACATAAAGAATAAACATGATAATATAGTCCTCTCGTTCGATAAACTATGGAGTTAATTCACCATACACTATAATAGTTAATAAAAAATAATTATTCAAAATTTTAATCCATACCTTAATTTATAAAACAAACACTTCTATTACATTTTAAACATTTTCGTAAGGGTTTATTTCCTGTCAATATTTGAATGCCATCTTTGGGTGTGAAGCTTCTTGGGGGAGCTGTTAGTAGAGACACGTATTTTATTAGTGGTATGGCTATGAGGACAACCGTGAATGCTGTTGATTTGATGAGTCTTGTTCCACAGTTACATGACCCACAAAGTGAGCTTCTTTTGCTTTGATCATGTATGGGTATTTCCAAACCCTTTTTGGGTTTAAGGACTTGTCAACTTGTACATATGGAGGATGCAACCTTGTTTTTTAACAAAGGTTTGCGTGGGTAAATCGAGAATATAATGGTTTGTGAAGGACCTTTCTTTGGAGACTTACAGTGGTGGCTTGCTTCTTTACCCATTCATCTTGGTGGTTTGGGGTTGTACTCGACAAAAGTGGCTTCTTCCTATGCTTTCGTGGCTTCGAGGGCCTAATCTTGGGTGCTACAAGACCACATCTTACATGACAGTGGCATATGTGGTTTGGATGATGATTATGTTTCTGCTTTGGCTTGTCTACGTAATACGATTCCAACCTTTGATTTTAGCTATTTCACTAATAAGGACACCGCCCCCTTTGAAACCCAATAAACACTAAAGAGTGCCATTTTCAGTGAAATGGTCAAGGATATGGAAGTCCACTTTGACATGACTATGAAACAAAAAGCGGTTTTTAAGTGTCTACGTGCACCACATGTTTAAGATTTCCTACTAGCTATCTCTATAGATGGGCTCAGCCACCATATGTCACTTGTGGAATACCCCACTATCCTTAAGTATTGCCTAATGATTCTACTATTTTTGGTTGATGCAATATGCCCTATTTGTCGCAAGGCATGTTTGGATTCCTTTAGGGAACATGCAGTTCATTGTAAAGAGCTCCTAGGCTTCAAGTACCAAAACAATATGGTTAGAGACTTTCTTTTTAACATATGTAGGTGTGTCAGAATCTTCGCCACGAAAGAAGCACCTGTGAACTTTTTGACTTACCCATCAGACGGAAGATCCACACTTAGACCGACTGACGTTTTGTTTTTTAGATGGGTTAGAGAGAAATGTACGTGTGCGGATCTGACTGGTGGTTCTCCTCTTGTGGGGTTGAGTAGTCGGGGTTTTTCAATGGGTCAGGCTGCTTTAAAAGCCGCCCCATGCAAAGTGACAAAACAAGAGAAAGCATGCATTGAAAATCAACACGTATTTATTCCTTTTGTGTTTGATACATTTGGTTTCCTTGCACCTGAGGCGGCATAGCTACTTAATAGAGTTCAACGGTTTATGAACAGTAATGTTATGATGCATAGATCCACAAATGTGGTTTTCCATATGATTAGCTTTGCAAACCAAAAAGGACTAGTGGCGCAGCTTGTTGCTCATTTTCCTTTCACCAGTACGTAAATAATAAGTTATTATAATGAAAGAAACATTTTCTCTCTTGTTGTTGGTCCCTTGGAATCTGGTATTAGGTTTATCAAGTTTAACTAATCAGAGTTCATGGCAACAAAGTAAGTTTTAAACAAATATATATTAACAATATAAAGAACAAGTTTAAAACACACAGAAGTACTTTTCAGCGTATATACTTTTATTAGAATCAAATAAATAATCTATGACATACCTTGCTTGCGGAATAGCAAGGTGGTTGAATGACAATTGGGGTGTTATCTCCTTCGAACTTATTCTCTAACCAAAGTTATGAGGCATAAGAAAACAAACTTGTTATGACTAAACTGAAGCTTCAGCTTTTAGTAGCATGAGTCAGTTTATTTGAGAGATACATGAACTCTTCAATGTGTATCACATTATTTGGAAGAGATAACATTTACTCTAAGAATCCCTTTCCTTTTATAGGCAAAGGGATTAGAGTTTACAAGTTAACTTAATACACATGTCAAGCATTAAATGGGTGGTTGAGCTACCATTTAATGTACATATGCTTTATAGTACTAGGTAGTGTCCTTTAAGGAAAGTTGATGTACTTCTATACCAACTTTAGAAGTAACATTTCCCAAGGAGATTGCTTTATTCCTTTTGACATAAAACAATCTTTTTCTCACCTTGTAAACCTTTTAGAAGTGAAACAACACGTTTTAACTTCTGTTAAGGAGATAGACAACGTTCAACTTAGAATTGTCAACCAAGCTAAACTGAAGTTCTTACCAAGAGTCCTTCTTCAGTTTCTGTACCGCTGCATACACTGAAGTAAATATACTACCCAATCTTCTAAGGACTTAAAGAGCTGACGTTAAAGAAGCTTCAACGACTCAAGCTAAAAGACTTTAGCTTGAGAAACACTTAGGGGATTTTATGTTTAAATCTACTAAAAGACTGAAGGGCTCAGGAACTGAATCCAACAATCTCCCCCTATTTGAATATACAAATAGCCTAAGTTAAAATCAATTATAAGTGAGCAAAAATAATTTCTTCTTACATAATTGATATGAATTGAACAACATAAACAGATAACTATTCATTCTAACTTTCATTACAATACATTTACAAAAGATAAAGTTATTACAAGCGGTTTCCATTCTACTGTCTTAGCTATTTAATGACCATCTTCTTCATGCTGAACTTGATGACTTATGTTTCTTTGTTAACCTGGAATGGTCTTTTAAGTCATTAGTTCTTTTTCTTTTCTTGTTAGCTAACTCATTTAGCTCATTTAAAGGATCTTGTTCTTTGAGGGGTTTGTTTAAGTCAATCTTAAGTTCTTGTTCAGTTTGAGTCAGCTAATCCAATCTTGTCTTTACCAGATCATAAATGGTTTTCCATTATTTTTCACTTTTGTTTGGACAAGCTTGTATTACTTCTCTCCATTCTGCCGAATGTAGATCACTGACCTTGAGATTTGAGATGACTTCATCAGACCCGTCTTCCCTATATATTTTCAGTGTAATAGGGCCTTTCTTTGTGAGAACTTCACAGTTTGTGATCTTAGGGCTTTTCTTTCTTTTCAGCATCTTGTCACGGTATTTATCAAAGAGTAACTTCTTGGTGTAGTACAGTGTCATGACATTTTTGCCTAATAGATCAACTAATTCATCTTTCAGGTTTGTGTTAGCATCTTTGGTGTTCTTCTCCCCCTCAGCAGGGAAGTAGTTCGCTTTGCCTGCTGAAGGAACATTCACGCTTGGAACCCCTGATGCAGTTTCCACCATGGTGGTAAACCTGTTCAAGGTATCAGTAACCTTGTGCAAAAGACTTGGAAGAGAATCCAAAGTCTTGAGCTTTTCTTGAACTGAATAAACTTGACTTGGCAAATTAAGAAACTCTGCTGGAAGTTCCCATTGAATGTTCTTCATTTCAGCCACCTGGGATGAAAGACTTGAGATAGTGGAAGTGAATGTCTCCATTTTTGTTGGAATCTCTTTTAGATCCCCAAGCATCTCTATTTCTATGTCTCTAACATGCTTCTTTAGCTCTTTAATCTCTCCAGATAATCCAGTAATTTTTTAGGGGAGCTCTTTCAGTTCAGTTGGTAAGTAGCTAGCAAAGTCATGTGAGGCTAAGAGTTTGGATAGTTCAAGTTTTAAAGAAGTTACCAGAAGTTCAATAAGCTAGTTGATATCTGAATATGAGGGCTTAGCTTTCATTGAGGCAACTCAACTTTTGCTTTTGCTTATTCCAACTCTTCCTTTTGAGACTGAAGTGAGTGAACTTGAGCCATTAACACTTGAATTTGAGCTAATTTTAGAGATGGAGGAGGTGGGGCTGAAGTGTCTTTAGGTACATCATGAGAAGTGGCTTAAGTGTCTTTATCTTTTGCAACTTCTTCCTCTTCACTCTCATTCAAAAAAATGATTGGCTCATCTGGTGGGGAGTCAGGAGTGAAGAAGGCAGATCTTGTATCTTTTAAGATATCTGATAAATCTTCCAGCTTTACTTTAAGTGAGATGTCATCAGCTCTAGATTCCTCATTTGCACCTGAATCAGTGTGGGCGGTTTTTAACTCATCTCCAGCAAATTTGGTTTTATCTACAAGAACACTTGGATTAAACCCTGCAAATATGTGATCAAATGAGTTGTTTTTGGTTCCTTCATCCATACCCTGTTTTTAAGATATGGAATCCTTAGGAGCAGATATTCCAGGATCAACTTCAAGTGTGGAATTTGCTAAAGTATCATGTCCTGATGCAGACTCAGAGTGCAAATGAAAGAAGCTGAATAAACAGGTTCAATAATAATAAATGCATACATACCACTACTGAGCTGAGGGTGGGCTCCTTCTTTACTGGTAACCCCTAAAGATGTTGGGCCACCAGCTGCTTGTTGTCCCTCTTTATGCATTTCACCAACCACTAGTGTGGGAGGTGAAGGATGAATTAGGCTTTTGTCCTTGGCCGAACTAGACTTAGTTTCTTTTTTGATTGGCCAGTTTGGGATCTGGATGCCTCAGTGGTGGACTCAGATGTATGTTTTGAAGATCATTTTCTTCTGAGTCCACTTTTAGCTCCAGTCTTTTTGCCTTGGGGAACCTCCTCAGTTTGTGAGGAGGGTTTTGGAGCTTTAGAGTCCACAAACCCATCTAGGTTACAGATTGCCTTTACGTAGTCAGTAAAAGGAGGTTCTTTAGGTTCGTTTGGCTTTAGTGTCAAGTTATGAACACTGAAGACCTGAGTGGAGTTTATGGTGAGCTCTTTATTTTCATATTCAGGCATCATATGTTCTAGTAAAAGAGATAGAAACCTAGGATAGGGAACAATCTTTTCCTTAGTCTTCTTGTTCAGCTTATGAATTAAATCCGCCCATATTATCTTTGCATAATCCACTCATACTCCATTGGCCAGACAGTACAAGATAATGGCATTCTTATTTGATATTTGATCTAGGCCACCTATTTTACCACCTAAACACTACATGATTTGAGCCATCAGCAACCTCCACTTAAGAGGAAGGCAACTCTTTTTTAGAGTTCATTTTTCCCTAATCTCTCCCCTATACCCTATTGTTTCAAACCATAGTCTCACTATTGTTATAGAGGGTGAAGGAACGTACATACTTGAGTGAGGTAGGTATTGTGCCCTAAGAGCATTCCTAAAGGTTGTGATACCTATGTCTCCTCTAACTCCTCCTGTAGGAGAGGAAATTCAAACCTTAGAGTCATCTAAGGTCTTGTTGTATACCAGACTTCACTCAGGTACTCTTTGTATTGATTTGGGACTCTTGTGAATGCTTCCTTTAGACAGCATTTAGAAATGAAGTCTGATACAGCCTCAAAGTAATCTTGGTTAGGATGTGAGGGATACAGGAGTGCAACTTCATTATTGGTGGAGAAAGTGATCTCATCAAAGGTGAAATTAACCTGACTTGTAGGTAGAAAAGGATTTGGGATTTCGGGTTTGTCAAGAGTAATAGGTTCTTCTTTGGGAGTGATTTTGGGTAATGAGGGGTTTTGTGAGGATGATTTTTCCATTGTGGGTATGTGTTTGGTTAGGTCTGGATAAATTTGTGAGAATGAGTTGTTGATGGGTTTGTTGTGATTTATATTATTGATGAATTTACAAATTTTTCTTTGAGAAATTGTAATATTCATTTGAGGTTATAAAGTTATGAGAATTTTTAGGGTTTGTTTTCAACGTGTGCTAAACTTTGTATTTAATGAAAATCAACACAACATGCTTCTGACACCTAGAACAGTGAACAACCATCTATTCAACTGCAAAAGCAGGTGAGAGAAAGATGATAAGGTCATTCTAACGTTTAGACATCCTCTTTTAATATATTTTAATTAAACAACTTCTTTAAAAAAGAAATTATTTTGATAAAATAATATTATTTTTGAAAATCACATTTGTTTTAAAACTGACCTTAAGATTGATGTTTGAAAAGGCTAAGCTAGGTTCAGGTTTGATGTTATGTCATGGTGAAATGATTATTGTAACCTTCATCATCATCAATCTTCCAGCAAAGGCGACAAAGCTACAAATGCTCATACAAATCCATGAATGAGACATATGTGACTGTTTAGTTACTTCACTCGAGTGATAGCTGAAGATTTAGATAAAATTATTTTTCTAAACTGACCTGAAGAAAATAACTAGTTTTGTTCAGTTGTTGGCTTAACCAATGTCTGTGCTCTAGTGAAGGCGACAAAACCACACATGCACATACAAATCGATGAATGAGACATATGTGATTGCTCAGTTACTTTACTTAAGCAAGCTAAAGGTTGTATGCAAAAACTGAACTGACTTTTAACATGAAAAATTATTCAGCTTAGGATGAAATTGCTAAAGCTTTAGTTTTCTTCAGACGGTACTGAAGCTTCAGGTTTTGTATTAATGTTCAGCATACCTACTTCAACAATTAATCTTTTGAAAGTTGGCTCATCCAGAGGCTTGGTGAAGATATCAGCAAGTTAATATTGAGTGGGAATGAAATGTAATTCAATGTCCCCTTTGAGAATATGATCTCTGATAAAGTGATATCTGATATCAATATGCTTTGTTTTTTAGTGCAGAACTGGATTATTTGAGATTGCAATAGCACTTATCACAAAATATGGGTACCTTTTCATATATGATGTCATATTCAGTGAGTTGACTTTTCATCCATAAAATGCTGGCACAACATCCAACAGCAGCTACATATTCAGCTTCAACTGATGACATAGCAACAGATTGCTTCTTTTTTTTGCACTCCAGTACACAAGTTTGCCTCCTAGCAACTGACAAGCACCAGAGGTGCTTTTCCTATCCATGTTGCAACCAACATAGTCAGAATCTGAGTATCCTTTTAGATTAAAATCTAAACCTTTTGGATACCAAAGACTAAGACTGGGAGTACCTTTTAGGTACCTGAAAATTCTCTTAACATCAATAAGGTGGGATTCCTTAGGATTTGCTTGTATCTTGCACATAAACAAGTTGAGAATTAAATGTTAGGTCTGCTTGCAGTTAGATACATTAGTGATCCAATCATACCTCTATACTGAGTCTCATTTATAGCTTTTCCATTGAGATCAGGTCCTAAGTTGTTAGGGGGTACCATTGGAGTTTTCATTGATGAACCATTTATGTCATACTTTTCAATAGATCATTGACATATTTTTCTTGGTTGATTAAAATGCCTCTTTCAGATTGTTTAATCTGAAATCAGAGGAAGTAGGTGAGGACACCCATCATGCTCATTTTATATCTTTGATTCATTAGTTTAGAAAACTGTTTGCATAATTTTGTGCTAGTGGACCTAAAGATAATATCATCAACAAAGATTTGAACCAAAATCACATCAGTTTGAGTTTTGTAGACAAACAGAGTGTTGTCTATCTTACCTTTTACAAACATATGTTCGGTGAGAAAGGTTGAGAGAGTTTCATACCATGTTCTTGGAGCTTGTTTAAGTCCATAAAGGGCTTTGTCCAGTTTGCAGACATGGTTAAGGAACTCATTGCTCTCAAAACCTAGAGGTTGTTTAACATAAACTTCTTCTTTTAGTTTACCATTAAGGAATGCACTTTTGACATCCATTTGATAAACAATGAAGTTCATGTATGTGGCAAAGGCAAGAAAGATTCTGATTGCTTCAAGTCTTACAACTGGAGCAAATGTCTCATCATAATCTATGCCTTCTTGCTAATTGTAGCCTTGAGCTACAAGTCTTGCCTTGTTTTTGATGACAATTCCAGTTTCATCCCTTTTATTTCTGAAAACCCATTTTGAGCCAATTATGGTTTTGCCATAAGGTGCAAAAACTAATGTCCAGACTTTGTTTTTGGTAAATTAGTTTAGTTCATCTTGTATAACATCAACCCATCCAGGATGCTTTAGTGCTTTAGAGACCTTTTTAGGTTCTTTTTCAGAGAGAAAATCTACAAAGAGACATTCATAAGCTAAAGCAGCACTAAGTTGTTTGGCTATGGCTCTTGTGAGCATTTCAGCCCCTGGATTACCAATGATATTGACCAGTTCAATGTGTTTGTCCTGAGACCATCTATCTTGAGGGGCTAGAGTGACCATTGATGGAATGGGTAAAGGTGGAGTTAGGATTGGAATTGTATTTTGTACTGAAGTATTCTCTACACTTGGAGAGGATAAGTGTTCAGAGATCTGAATGTCTTTAGTATTTAGGAGATTATCAATGATTTGTTCATTATTGGTGTGATTGGAATGTTCAGAATGATCATCATTTAAGATTTCATCATTTTGAACATATTGATCATTTTGATTAGTTTGACCATTTTGGTCAGATGAAACTTCAGTTTCAAGAACAACTGGTTCATGACTTTTATAAGGTTCTATGAAGGACGCATCATTGCTGTTTTTTGATATCTTTGAAAAGGCTCATAAGGATGAAGATATTCATCAGGTGGATATCTTTTATTTTTAGCAATGTTGATGTTGTCAACTAAAGGCTTTAAGAATTTAATAGCATCAGGGCTTTCATCAAATATGATGTGATAGGTTTCTTTAGTTTATTGTCTTCTAGTATTGAAGACTCTCAATGCCTTAGAAACAAGTGAGTATCCAAGAAGATAGCCATCATCATCTTTTTTATCAAATTTTTCTAAGTGATCTTTATGATTGTGGATGTAAACTGGACATCCAAAGACATGAAGAAAATTAATGTTTGGGATTCTTTTACGAAAAATTCCATAAGGAGTTTTGAGATGTCTTTTCACAATAGTGGATCTGTTTTGAGTGTAACATGCAGTAGCTACAGCTTCAGTCCAATATTGTTTAGAAAAGACAGATCCTGAAAGCATTGTTCTTGCAGCTTCTATGAGGGTTCTATTTTTCTTTTTAGCAACACCATTTTGTTCAGATGTGTAGGGAGAGGAAAAGTTTTGAGAAATCCCTTTTTCATCATAGAAGTTGACAAGAATGCTATTCCTGAATTCAGTACCATTATCAGTTTTGAGTTGTTTGACTTTGATGTCATTTTGCTTTTCAACCCTTTTGATGAAAGACATGATGGTTTCAGGTGCTTGACTTTTCTTCTTCAAAAAGTATACCCAGGTGTACCTTGAGTACTCATCAAAAATGACAAGGGTGTACTTTTCATGGTTAATGGACCTAGGAGTTACATGTCCAAATAAATCCATGTGAAGAAGATGAAGACATTTCTTGATAGAAAATGTCTGTTTTGTTTTGAAGCTGGCCCTATGATGCTTTCCCTTTTCACATGATGAGCATGGTTTATCTTTTGAGTAGACAAGTAAGGGAAAACCAATAACAATATTTTGTTTTGCCAGTTTGTTAATTGTTTTGAAGTTTAGATGAGTAAGTCTTTTATGCCAAAGCCAGTTGAGCTTTTCAGAAGCTTTAGTAAAGAAGCAAGACTCTTAAGCAGAAGATGTCATGTCAAGAACATATACATCTCTTACTCTTAGAGCAATCATTACAACTTCTTTATTTGAGTTGAAGATTGTTCCTCTTTTCTCATCAAACTAAATAATATATTTAGCATCATAGAGTTGATTGATGCTAATTAAGTTGTACTTAAGACCATCTAAAAATGCTACCTTTTTGAAAACTATACCATTACATTTGATAGAGCCATAACCTTCAGTTGTGCATGTATAGTCATCTCCAAATATCACTTTAGGTCCTGGTTGTTCCACATATTTGTGCATGTAACTCTTGACACCAGTCATATGCCTTGAGCATCTACTGCCTAGGTACCAGATGGGATTCCTAATGTCACACTGCACAAATATGTTTTGAATGGTTAGTTTCGCTTAGAAATCTACCTTTTAGTGGGAGTCTTAGATCTATTAGCATTTGATGATTCAGCTCTAGTTGATTTTAAAGCCTCAGCCTTTTTGGCTTGAAGTGTTTCACCTCTTTTGAACCATTCAATATCATAATGATCAATTGTGGTATGAGTTGAGCTACCATAAGCTTCACATCTTTTGAATGCATGTTGAGTATTTCTTGGATTGATCTCTCTTTCTAAAGAGATAATCCTGCTATGACCATTTGTGTCATGGTCATAACTTCCACATAAACCACATATAAGATAGTATAGACATTCATTAGATAAATGATCTATACCTCCACAGTGTGTGCAAGTTTGAAAGAAGCATTTTGATGGTCTTAGGATTTTAGATCTTGGTGAAGATCTACCCAAACTTTTGAGATGCTGAGAAATGTTCATGGTGGAAATGTATTTAGCATGATCACAGGTTCTGTGATAAGTTTTCTCACACTTTTTACAAAACAGAACTTTATAACAATTCTCAAAGAGATGATTGTTTAAGCCTGATAACGCTCTAAATATACATAAAATATCCCTAAAAAATACATGAAATATATATGTTAACGCATGAAATATTGCAAAGTTTGGTTGTTTGTTGTGCAATAATCGTTTCATGACCAAAAATGAAGAAAAAGGACTAAACGTGCAAAGATATTTCGTTAAATGAACTAACGGTCGTTATAAGAAGGATCTAGAAGAGAATCTAATAAAGAATTAATGAACGAGGTTAAAGTGCGGCATACTTCAAAGCGAAGTAAATGCAATTTAATTATACACCAAGTGCGGTGCACAATTTTCCAAGTGCGGCGCACTTCACCTGCAGTTACATAAAGATGGTAATGATTGCCATTATTGATGCAACCCTTGGCTTGCCATTTCCTACAACTGATGATCACTCCTTACCTATAAATTGAGCATGAAATTGAGGCTCAAATCATCCTATTCATCATTTATCAATCTCAATTCACCTCATCTTAAATGAAGAATAGTTAGGAAGAAGTTCTAGTGGAATTGTTGAAGAATCACCTTGTTCTTCATCACATTCTGGGTTATAATCAAAGGAAGATACTATTTGATCTCAGAAGTTGTGCTAAGGAGTTGTTATAATCATTATAATTGAATTTACAAGTTGTTAGAATATCCGTTCGAAGGAAGATTCTTGTAAACAGTGAACTATTTGCTATTGAATGAATTCAGAATTGATCATGCTTGTTATGTCTTTTGAATTGATGAATATAGAGTAGTTTAACATGTTTGTTTAAGGATTATGAGGAAACCATAGATCTAACTTGGATAAACTAATGAATTTGGAAAATTATTAATATGAACTTGATGTTTTTACACTTGAATCTCTTAATCCTCATTTGATCATCATACTAGTTCGGATATAGGTCAAAAGACTCTGGCTATATGCTTGATTTCCAAGTTGTTTGTCTTTGACAACTAGATTTTAGCCTTGGGAGAATTGGCTAATAAAATGATCATTAACCGAGGATAAAAAGGTTTAACGCTTAACCTCATGTCTAACAAACTTGGTTAAGACAGTCCATATTCCTATTTTCCAAACATGAATCAAACTTAAAGCATTTTTGTAATCAGAAGTAAAGACCAAAAGGATTTTTGATTATAATAAATAGACAATCTATAGAATATGCTAGTAATATATAACACCAAATAACTATAAAGAAATTCTATAGAGAGAAAGTGGATGGGAGGAAGGTTCTAGTAAGAGAAAGTAAGAAAGAAATAGAGATTAGATTATGTGTGAAAGAACCAACCAACCAACACCCTCTCCATATGTGGAGAGGGTATTTATATATCATAGCTAACCGGCCATGGGATTTAGTAATGGGCTTTCTTTGTGTCTTTGGCCGGTTAGCTTACTAACATTACATTGGATTAATGTACGAGCTATGACTAACTATATTGGTAGTGACCGATACTTTTCATGTTTCTAAAAATCTCCCCCTAAGGGAGGTCACTCCAATTTACAAAAACTTAAACATAGCATACTATGATTTAACTTTAGTCTTGAGCTCGTAGTCTTTAACTTCAATAATTAGCTTGTGATATGTTGTAGTGATAACTGACTTTAGGCTTTGACTTGCATCTTTGACTTGATATAAACATGATCTTGAGCGCTTAGAAATCATCAGCTAAATACAATCTCCTTTATCATCATCTTGTGATCTTTTCCATCTTGTACACTTGTGACCTTCGGACCAACATGCTCATATTGTTCTTGATATTGAAAGCATGTGTAGCCATCTTTCTTGAAATTCTTTAACTTTAGCACTTTGTCAATTTATGGCGGACGTACGGTATCAACTTAATACCACGTCGCTTCAAGAAAGACGTATGGTATCAGAGTAGCCAAAGTCTTGAAACATGTACTTGAGCTTTTATGATGTCTTTATGAATGTCGGTCGAGTATGAGCATGCGGCTATGAACCTGACTCGTCCTCGTCTAGTTGCTGCCACTATCGGGAAAACCTGCAAATTAAGGTTAGTGATAATCAATAGATATAGGCGAAAGTGTCTTTGTCACTTCGTCGAATACGGTTGCAATAACCACGGTTCCCCGTTGATCAGTATAAATATTTTCTGTGATCAGATAGAATTCCGAAGAATCTTCTTGACAGGGCTTCGCAGCTGTACTAGCCGTTCTCATTACCAGAACATCTCAAAGTAGACAACACGGTATGAGTGAACTAGTGAGTTACTATCTCGCCGATTAAAATAAAAATTGATTTGAAAATCAATCGACGTGTCACTTGCTAAAGTGTTTTTGCATAACATCAAGAGTTTTAGGCATTTCAAAATTCATCAATCGTCAATTCATTTCCTAAAACAAGTTTGATTCATATAGAATCGCACCATCATTTATTTCCAATTGTCACAAGCTTGATTCGTATAGAATCGCACAAGTCACCTACCATGAGCTTGTTTGATATTGGCTCAAGCAGGATTTCTATCTTCACTGTGAATACTTAAGTATCACTCAAATATTTTGGCAAAATCACAATGATAATATGTAGGTCTCTTTATATATTTCTTGTTATTCACATTGTGTGACTTAGCAAGCATAATTTTGACAAGTGTCCTAATGAGATTTATGGATGATCTCTTTTGGCTCTAGACTCAATAGTGTACTTTGGTTTTAGTGATCAGAGGCTGGAGCAGACTGCCACTTTTTCAATACCAACTAACTCAGAGTGAGAAAGTTGATAGAAATGCGTGTAATCTCCGTGAGAAATGAAACAAGAGTCTTTTGAGAGACCTTGAGTGGCTAGGGAGGGTTGTGTATAGCGTCACTGGGTCCATGACTGTCTTCAATGTCAGACAACAACTTAGTGTTTCTGACAGATTATGTATTGACCCGGTTTCTGCCTAAGTGTATGGAGGGCTTCTTTCTTTTCACCCTTTATCCTTACATTTCTTTTTCATTCTTCAACCCCTTCAATGCTTACCGAGACTTCATAACTAACACCTTGTTGGGTTTGTTCCAGTGTTAGCTCTAGCTCCATCTCAGTCGGCACTCTTCTCTTATTCTTACTTTTACTCCTTTTTTCATACCTAAGGACTACTACACTATCTAGTGGAATATCCCTGGGTAGATCCCTCCGGTTCTGGCTGCATCATGGGAATGAATACCTAAACTTAACCACCTTATAACTCAAATGCATTAATGTAAATGTTTGGTCTTTGGTACTTCCACATTACAGCCAATCACGTAACTATTTCCTCCCCTTTTATATGTGCATCGATTAATCAAAAGAGTTTAGCACATATACGGGATAACGTACACTTGAAATCTTAAAAATCACATTATTAGCAATATATTTTAATCACATTTTCTCCCCTTATCAAAAATATTAAGTCTCTTGATATTTTGGATATCAATTGATTCAAATATAACTGCTTTCGGGGAAAGAATGTCCAATTATTAACAAGCCGCAATAGGAACATATTAATGCTCCCCCTCAATTTTTGAGTGTAATTATATGGTGTTTGAGTATGTTAATTTGAAAATTTTTGAATTTACTAAGAAATTCTTGAAAATTCGTACTTAAACACAATATATGCCTAATTATAGTCTATACTACTTATATACATATTCATAAGTTTTATTATATACGAGAAATTGACCTGAAATGTGTTGAGACAAAATATGACGATGTCATATTGTCCTTTCTAGAAGCCTGAGATCTTTCCCGTATATCCTTCCACCAATGAACATCTCTAGATTTCGCATCAACCTCCTCTGATAAAGCTGCTTATCTATTCCCGAACCATAACCCAAGACCTTTTATTGTCTAAGTTACTCCATTTCCTCATTGGCAGATATTTCATTCTTATTCCTGTAGCAATGTCGTGAAGAGCAGTCCGAACATCATTGAGCATGCCATCACTGAACTTGTGGAGTTCATCAGTACGCATCAATCTCTTCCTCTTGAACTAATCCACATATATTATTCCATGAGGGTCTGAGTGTGAAGTGTATGTGGTTTTGTTCTTGAGATTTGGCCTGTATGTGTTGGGTTTAGTGAGGTTGAGCTTCTTTTGGTAACTTTCGACACCTAATTGAAGATCTTCCACCCGCCTTTGAATGATAATCCGTCTTGTGAACATATGTAATGCCACATTCAAATCATACCATTCGTCGATTGTGAGATTGGTCAGCTTTTGTTGAACGAGTAGAAGTAACATGTCTTCAATGTCTTGTAGACGTAGTCTTTTGAAATCACCTTCTTTAAACGTATATAGCTTCTGATCATCTCGACGAACTTCAATCTCTTCCAAGTGACCGTAGTCATACTTCTTCCTGATTGTAAGTCTGGTAACTGCAATGATTCTTCTTCTGGAGTAAACATCTTTAGACGAAGTCAAGTTACTTGCATATCCATAGAAGCTTTGGCGTTTGGGACCCTAGTGTGAAGTGCCCAAGTAAGCATGTTGATCATATTTCAACTGCATGGGACTCCACAATTCAGGAACCAAGTCTTCGATCCATTTGAGCTCATAAGTAGCAGCCTTTGTCTTTGTCACAGAAGTTGAGTATCGTCTGCTTAAGTCTCCACCCTTCAGATATTCCAGATCTTTATTGATAAAGTAATCCTTAGGGATAATTTGACGTCCTCGATGATCTTGAATTAACGGAAGAGGCTTTCGGAGATCAAATGTATACGGTTTGTTTGCAGGGTTATGCCAGTCAAGTCGTTCAGTTGTTGCTTTGGAACATTCTTCAAGATGGTACTCTAATTCTGTAATACTCTTATAAGTGCCTTTGAGCAGGTTGAATGCCGGTCCAACTAGAATTTCTTGAGTCAGATTTGGAATTTTAAGCCGATTCAAGACAAATGCAGAGAAATCAAATAAAGTATCATTGAACTCATCAAATGAAGTGGGAGGTTCTTCAGCACGTGTAGCTTGACTTATCCAGGTCTAAGGTGGTCGAAAGTAAACTTGTTATCTTTTACTCCAGTCAGGATCAGGAGTTGGAGGTCGCTCGGGTTTCTTGAACCAGTCAGCTTTGGTAACCTCCTTGTTAGTGGGTTGTTCATTATTATCTCTCGTGATGAACTCTTGATCTTGTTGCATGCCTGAGTCTTCAACAGTATGACTTGGCTCCTCTGTATGGGAAGACTTGCCGGAAGACTTATGTTGTGATTGGGAAGCGTCTTTGGAGGTGATTGAAGACTTCTTTTCCTTAGACCTTGAATCTTTAGAGGACTCAGCATATTTACCAGATTTCCTTCTTTTCGTCCCTCGGTCTCATCTAGTGGAGGAGTCTTCATCCTTGTCTTTTTCATCTCGTCCTTTTTTCAGTAAGACAACATCACCGTACGAGGTAATGATGTCTTTATCAAAATTGTACGATTCGACCAATGCATTGTAGAGATTCTTTTGATTGTCTAATCTGTCTATCGATTTATTAGTCTCCATTTTGTCAATAAGAATCGTCTTCAGTTTGAATTCTGACAGTGAAGCTGCTACTGCGTAAGATGTCTGAGTTTGATTAGTTGATCTAACCAACACTTCAGCTCCTAGATATTCTGTTACGTACTTCTCAATATTTGGCATGATCTTGGAGACTTAAGCTTTAACTTGATCCTTGATTATTATCTTCATGGTCGAGTCTACCTGATTGAGAAATTCTTGATTCTCGGCTTAAGCTTCTTCTCTAAGCTTGTTTGTTTGTAGTTGAACAGCCACATCCACTGCTTCTTTCATCTTGGAAGTAAGGTACGTATCAACAATGCCCGAAATTGAAGAGACGGCTTCAGCAAATTGATTTGTTTGCTTGAACTCAGACATTTCAGATTATAATGCGGATACCCTTTGATCAAACTTGAATGCGGATGGAAAGTTAGGAATTTCTGGCAAAGTTACTGTTGGATTTGTGGAAGTTGTTGTTGCGAAAGTTGGTGTTTGTTGTTGTAGAAGAGGATTAAGGAATGGAGTCGGTGGATGAGTAGTTGTAGTAAAGCCGAATGTGATTTCAGGAATTGCAGTTGCATGACGAGCTGAGGTTTCCATCAATGAAGCAATCTCATTGTCAGCTGGAGATGGATTCTCAAGATTTAGAAGCTTGCATGTAAAGTCGGAGGAGACAGAAGAGCTTTGTACAGGTTCATCGGCCTTCTATGTATCAAGGACCAGAGTAAGAGTCACATGAGCGTCTTCTTCTTGCTCAAATCCTAATTCTTGAGAAACATTTTGTTGTTTTGAAGCTCCTTAATCATCATCGGTCATCTCAATATCACCATTTCCTAAATTCACATTCACATCTCCATACAGCTCCTTTATAACCGCATCATCTTCTTGATCATCCATTGTTTCTTCATCATCAAGCTTTTCTTCATCAGTGAGTTCATAGTCTGAAGTGTTAACACGATTCACCCTATGGAACAATGGATCCGGAGGCTTGGTAAAATGAAAGAGGAATTTATTCATTATAGAGAGAAAAGGGAAATGAGATGGGAAGAGTGTGTATGTTTGTTGAGAGAAAAGAAGGAGAAACACACACACATACACTTTTACAAAAGTGAGCTTCATCCCTCCATGGAAGTATGGAGGGGGTATTTATAGTCTTGGGCTTTACTAGCTAAACTAACCCGACCGATCTATATATGGATAAATGTTAATTCCAGATTAAGTCACTATTTTTAGGGCTAAAATCTTCACCCCTAATATGTGGAATTACGGATTTATTTCCATTGTTATCAACAAGTACAAATTACAAGTTATATAGTCATTCCAAAGCGCTTCCACAAGCTAAAGTTGTCTTCTGAGTTCTCCTCGTCTTAAAACTTGTATTCCAGCTTGGATCTTCATTGTCTTTACTTGTTCTTGAACCATTGTAGTATTGTGCGTTGGATAAATTACCCCATAATCATGACGCATGTCGTGAAATGCTTTCTTATAGGATCTCTTTTTGGCGAAGTTTATGAACCGGCTTCCCCCCAAACTGACAACCGTCTTTATTATCTTAAGCAGATTCTGAAACTTTGATGTAGCTTGAACAATCTTCTACCTGTCATTAACGTGCACAGCGGAATTTTGTAGAAGTCAAACCACACCAACTATACCACTGCTTCTTGTTATTAGGGCTTGGTGAATATTCGTTCGGGGGTGCATGCGAGAAATCAGCAACTGTTCTTCTCACGTTTGCATAATACTTCACAAACCATACTAATCCTTTTTAGGGCTAACAAACTTCCCCCTGGAAGTTGACATGGTAACATCAAAGTCAATTAAGTCCCGAATGTACACATTTTCCCCCATGATGGTTGCGAACTCTCGGAAGCATCATTGTCGTGTACGTCCATATACTCGAGAGGTTCTTGTCATAAGCACAAATCTTGATATACAAAAGAATGTCATCAAAGAACTTTGAAGATTTTGCTTAGACTGTGAAGTATCTTTGTCTTGGAATAGCACAAAAATACCCGTGAGAAGTGCTGATTACATCTCAACCTTTAAACTCTCTGGCTAACTTACCAACCTCGTATTCTGTAGGCTATTGTCGTGATCACATGGTGAAGTAAACCCGATATACCAAACTTGAAACTGAAGTAAGATCCCCCAAATTTGTTACTTAAGCTTGCACTATTGTTGATTGAAGAACGGTGCAGAAAAGAATCTTTAAGTACCTTATACTCCATCAAAAGTATAAGAAGTACAACACCTCTTGAAGTTATCCACATCGACATCTGCGTGTGACACTGAGTACTACAATGTAACTCCTTTAAGTGATAGTTATCCAGGTCTTCATCCAACCACCCCTTGACCTCTGGAAACTAGATAATCCAAGTCTTAATCATAACTGTATACATTCAAGCAAGTCATCAATCGATAGAAAATAGAAGAAAGTCACGATGATGAAATAAGTAGACGCCTTTGTGATATTTAACTTCAATCTCAAATAAGGGATACCAAACCAACTTCGTAATCACTTGTCATCGTAATCCGAATCTCTAGCCATTTTGTCATTTAAGTGAATCTTTTCAGGATCGTTTTGGGATTAAGTGTTGTTGTTTGAGTGGTATGTTGTTATGGTTGATTGTGGTGTTTGTTTGTTGTTCTTGTTTTGATTATAATATTCCCAAATTCGGTCACATGCCCAAAGTCGGTCACATGCCCACCTGATGCGCGGATCGACCTTCGCGGTAAGGTCAAAAAAAATTTCTGGGAAATTAGGTACTCAAAACACAGGTTTTCTGTGTGGCATTGGTGTCTTTGAAGTCCTTGATAATGATTTAGGATGATGGTTTGTTAAGGTTTAACTTTGTCGTTTAAAGTCCATTGTTATGAGATATGTTAATATGAAAATTAAGCAAACCTCCCTCAAAAGTTAGCCAAACCGCCGCCAAGAGACAAGCAAACCGCCGCCCCTTTGTGACCAAACCGCCACCAAGATTTTACACCAACCCGCCATCAAATTTGGCAAACCGCCGCCTTGAGCAAACCGCCGCTACCTTTGGCAACTCGCCGGAATAACTCGCCGCTTATATGGGCAACTCGCCGCCCTTTTTTATCATTAACTCGCCGGCTATTTAGGCAACTCGTCGCCTATCAAATAATCAAACCGCCACTTAGAGCTTTTATCAAACCGCCTTGGATTATGAATTTGGGCAGAGTAACATTTCTTTTTGCTCTTAAAATAATCAACTCGCCGTGCACCTAAGCAAACCGCCGTGAAGAACGGCAACTCGCCGCCAAGAAAAATGGCAAACCGCCACCTTGTGAGGCAACTCGCCGGCTATATTTTGATTATTTTAATCAACCCGCCTTTGACTTGGTCAAACCGCCGTGTACTTTTTCCTTAAAACACGGATCTTGTCCCCTCTTTTTGTCAAACCGCCACCAAGAAACTAATATTATAAGCAACCCGCCACCATGAACATTCATCTCGAAATAAGCAATTTTCAACCAATTAAGCTATTTGACCACGCAAATAAGCTTTGTATGCTTAAAACTAAGTTGGTAGGAGATGATTAAACATATACTAACACGAATTTTCTTGTGGAACATCAAAATCGGACCAAACCGCCGCCTAGAACACGAAAAAAAACCATACCTTTTTTGGCTTTAAAATCGATCTAGTAGCTTGTGCATCTCATGGAATGGTACCAATATCATCGGTTTGACATGTAGAACAAGAATAGAACAAGTTTAACAACCCAATAAGCCCAATTTTTTTTTGATCCGTGGCCTTTTTCTTCAAAATAAGCCACGAAAATTTGAGCTTATTCACCACTCGAATCAGTGATTAACAACACGGATTCCCCCTATGCTCTGATACCAATTGTTAACATATATTCACCCTCTGAACAATAGATCCAGAGGCTTGGTAAAATGAAAGAGGAATTTATTCATTATAGAGAGAAAAGGGAAATGAGATGGGAAGAGTGTGTGTGTTTGTTGAGAGAAAAGAAGGAGAAACACACACACACACTTTTACAAAAGTGAGCTTCACCCCTCTATGGAAGTATGGAGGGGGTATTTATAGTCTCGGGCTTTACTAGCTAAACTAACCTGACACGACTATAAATGATAAATGTAATTCCAGATAAGTCACCATATTTTAAGGCTAACATGAAGGAGTACGAACTCGGTCATCAACATCTTCTTCTTCAGATTCAGTCTGATCTACATTAGTCAAATTTAGATTAGGAATCTCATAACTGTCAGATTATGTTCTTTCATCATCACTGTCATCACCATGATCATCACTCTCACCATCCTCATCATTATCACCATCATCATCATTATCATCTTCATCTTCACTATCTCCCCAAGACTCTTTATCACTTTTAGATTCGTATAGAGGTACATCGGGAACCCCTGGTATAGTACCAGTTCCTTCATCTATACTAGAAGTCTTTTTTGTTGCCCATCATGAACCTTTGACTGAGTGTCAACTCCATTACCTGAGCCACTTGCATGTGATACGTGAAAGTCTTTCTTGCTTCTCTTGGTAGCCAGCTTAATTTGCTCAGCTTTAGTTAATGCAACCTCAGATAATACAGCTAAACCTTTGGCTTTTGTCTTCTTTACAGGTTGCTTCTTCTTGTCAAGTTTAGCCACCTTAGCTTTTGACTTGAGTCTGGTACCTTTAGCAGCTTGAACAGGCTTCTTCTTGGGAGATGTGTCTGAATCAGCTTTCTTTCAAATGTACTTTGGTTTCGGAGCCTTTTCTCTAGAAGCAAAAGCATAGTATGTTCGGTAAGCTTTGGATTCCAACATTGCTTGGTTTGTTAATTCCCTTGGGAGAATGGTACCATATACCTAAGTATCTTCATGTCTGGAGATACATCTGATAGAAGTAAACATGGTATCATCTCGAGCAGTGTGGCAAAACATCTTGTTTCTCCTTGAAATTGACTGATCCTTTGACATGAAGTAATCAATGATGATCTTTATGAATCTGGGATATGACATCTTGTTTGTCTTCTTAGCATCTTTGTTTTCAATCTAGAACAGTAAGTCTTCCCAAAGTAGATACACATAATCGATATTCTTCTTATGGAACATACCCTAGAGAATTTAAGCACGGGACAGACGAATCTTATCCATTCTAGTTTCTTTACCACTTAAGCACTTGTTGATGACGGTAGCAAATGCTCTCCATGGTTGATGCAAGTAGTCAACATTCACATCAGTGAGATAGGTGATGTCTCCAGTGTGCCCAAGATCTCTGATGAAAGAGAGAATGTTGTGTTTCGGTAGGAGGTCTTCAAACACTTGTCTTGGAATTTTAAGGCAAAACTGGAGAATGTCTCTGAATATATCAACATCAAGAGAGACTTTCTTCTTGTTAATAGTAAATCTGATGGATGACCTATGAACTGAGACTGTAGCCTAAAATTCTTGCATGTAAATAGCAGGAACATCTGCAGTGATCAAGAATGCACGGTAGAATAGAGTGAGAGTGAGAGCATCCAACACCACTTGAAATGTAGCTTCTTTTGGCTTGATGTTAGTCTTGAGTCTCATGTTGCATTTCTCAAACTCAAGACGGTCTGTCAGGGCAACAAGAGCATCATCAAGGGCTTTCTGTTGTGCTTGAGTGGTATTCATGTTTCTGTTAAGAGTTTGACCAATACAGTTTATATATATAACCAATTTTATATATGAAACAATATAAGGCCCTTTGAATACTTAAGCTTGATCCATGTTGTGACATCATTCAAATGATTAGGCTCATTAAGCCATTTAGCAATATTGAATTAGATCTAATCATCCGAAGTGCAACTTAATTGGGCATAACATGAAAGGCATTAAGATAATTGAATTAGTGTTTTTGGGAATCCTATTCAAACTAACTTGTAGAGAATAAGGAAACCTAAGACATGTTAAGATATTCTTGTTAAACCTTGTTATATAGCACTTGATTAGATTGCCTAATTAACTAATTTTAATTAGCTACCTAACATGAGTTGAAAATTGCCTTCAGAAAAAATCAATCTTAAAATTCCTTAAAATATATTGCTAAATCGCCTCCTATTGAGGAATTGATAAATCGCCTCCTAGGCAGGGTTGATAAGTCGCCTCCTATAAAGAATTGATAAATTGCCTCCTATATAAATTTGTTAAATCGCCTCGTGAATCAACATTGTTAACTCGCCTCCTAATGTTGTTGTTAACTCGCCTCCTATAGGGAATTGCTAAATCACCTCCACTATGGAATTGTTAAATCGCCTTGTAAGGCAAGTTGTTAACTCGCCTCGTGAAGGTGTTGTTAACTCGCCTCGTGAAGGTGTTGTTAACTTGATTTTAGAAGTTGTTAACTCGCCTTCTAAAGGAAGTTGTTAACTCGCCTTCTAAAGGTGTTGTTAACTCGCCTCACACAGGGAGTTAATAACTCGCCTTCAAAAATCACTTTGTCACAAGAATGAATTATATGTATCAAGACTAGTTCAAATAGTATCCTTAGCGGAAGAATAACACTTAGGATTAACTTTAACAACAAATTTGCCACAGAATCAACAATAATGAACAAAAACGAGTACATTTAGACATTTTAAAGCATTCATACATGAAACTACAAACAAGGGTGAGTTTTTTAAGATCAAACACATTCACGAATACATATACACACTTTTGAACACGAAACCCACTTATAGTTTCAATAAGCAAAACTTATTCAAACGTTAACCAAATGAAAAAATTGTATTATACGAGTAAATAATACACCCAACCAAGCAAAATCCCTTAATCAATTTAATGTTTTGCACACTTTTAATTTTAAAGAACCCTAACTTGTTTTTTAGGGTTTTTTTTAATTAAAAACGCTTAATAACATGATTTGATCGAGATATAAGTTGTTTAGGGTGCGTAGAACAAGTCTCTAGTTATACCTTTCGATTGAAATCCACTGAAAATGAAGATTGAATGTTAGAGATTTTGAGTTTGAAGTTGGGAGGGAAAAAAGATATTTTAAGTGTGTGTTTGTGTGTGAAAGTGACAGGGGGGTGAGTGTGTTAAAAATCAAGTTTTGTTTTTGACACATTTTCCCCCCTCAAGTATAATAACATATGCATTTTTTATGTACAAGTTTTATTAGGCAAGTAAGGTTTAACAAATGGCACAAATAGTCCCTAATGTTTTAACTAGCATACCTAGAAACTTATATTTGCACATATACTCCCTAAAGGCATAAACACATAACAGTTAAGGCTCACATAAGCTAAACTTAATTAACTCCCCTTTAATTGTTAACTCGTTATTATTTAAAACCTTTTCCATTATCACAAAACTTATTTTATGAAGAAGATATTTGATATTATCTCCCCCCTCAAACAATGACCCGTTTTCTATTTAAAGAGCTATAGTCGTTGTTTAAGTGGTCAAATGTCTTTGAAAAGCATTTTTTGATGAAGTATTATGTAATTTAGAAAAACAAACAACATGAAAAATAAGATTTCTCTTATTTTGACACATAAGCGCACTGACACGTACACCTATGGAATATAGGAAGCACGGGTTGTGATGCAAAGTAATCACAAGCCTTTGCATAGTCATAAAGTAGACCATGCCCGAGAATAAATTCCCATTATGAGGTCAAGTTTTCTTTTTGAAATACTTGCCTTTAAGATGATGACCGGGTTGCTATCTGAAATAATAGCAAGCCATTTTGGCATGTTTTGAAAGCTTTTGAAACTTCTGCTCGAACTTCAATTACAGCCTCGTATCATTATTAAATGACATTTCTAAGGCCGTAAATGTTATCGATTTTCAGAAGACATGCCAGAGATACATATTTTTATATTTTTCTGATTTTTTTAATTTTTAATTTTGTTTTTGAAAAATTTTATATAAAAGAAAAATATTTTTTATGTTTTTTTGTTTTCTTATATGTACATATGATACTGGAAATGAGTTACCACCATCACTCGTCCGTTTCCTCTGCCAGACGTTTCAACGTTTCCGGATGCATGCTTCTCATACCGAGCTTTTTAATTAAGAAATTGAATCTTTCTCTTGGCAAGGGTTTGGTGAAGATGTCAGCCAGTTGGTATTCAGTCTGGACAAAGTATAGTTCCACGATTTCATTCTCTAATTGCTCCTTTATGAAATGGTAGCGAACATCGATGTGCTTCGCTCGTGAGTGTTGAACATTGTTGCAGCATAAAGCAATCGCACTCTTGTTGTCGCAGTACAGACGAATCTTATTGAATTGAAACCCATAATCTGTTAGCTGTAAACGCATCCATAGGATTTGAGCACAACACCCAGATAAGGCAATATATTCAGCCTATGTACCTGAGATTGTAGTGCACTTTTGCTTCTTGGACGACCAGCTAACAAGTTTATCACCTAAGAACTGAGCACTTCCTGATGTACTGCGTCTAGTGTCCTGACACCCTGCGTGATCTGCGTCTGCATATGCTGTCATAGACATACCGATATCCTTCAAGTACCAGAGACCCATGTTAATGGCTCCCTTTAGGTATCGAAAGATCCGCTTAACCGCATTTAAGTGCTTTTCGGTAGGCTTTGCCTGATACCAGCCATATAAGAAGACTATATAAATAAGGTCTGGTCTACCGGATGTCAGATACATGAGGGATCCAATCATACCACGATAAAGTGTAGCATCAATTGGTGTCCCTTATAGATCTTCATCCAGTTTACTCTTTTCTACCATAGGTGTGTCTACAGAATCACTAGTTAGCATACCATATTTTTTAACAATTTCAGAAGCATATTTAGATTGGTTTATAAAGATGCCTCTGGGACTTTGAGAGATTTGTAATCCTAAAAAGAATGACATATGCCCTATCATTGACATCTTGAACTTAGTGGTCATCTAATTAGCAAACTCATTACACATGGCAATATTAGTAGATGCAAATATTATATCATCAACATAGAGTGTTGGATCAACTGCACCTTTGGAGAACTGTTGTGAGATTACGAAGCTTGACAGCATGTCGTACCATGCACGCGGTGCTTGTTTGAGACTGTAGAGGGCCTTTTTGAGCTTGTACACATGTGAAGGGTAGTCCTGATCAACAAATCCTTCTAGTTGAGAAACGTAGACCTCTTCTTTGAGCTCGCCATTTAAGAAAGCCATTTTGACGTCCATTTGGTAGATCGTCATATTCTTATGAGCAGCATTTGCTATGAAGATACGGATGGCCTCTATTCTAGCAAACGGTGCAAATGATTCCTCGAAACTGATTCCCTCTTCTTGCCTGAATCCTTGAGCAACTAGTCAAGCCTTATTCTTTAGTACCCGGCCAAATTCATCCGTTTTGACCTTATAAATCCATTTTAGTTTGATCAAAATCACTTTATTTGGACACGGCACCAATTCCTAAACTTCTAATCTTTGAAATTCATGAATTTCTTCTTACATTGCATCGATCCATGATGGTTCGGTCATTGCTTGTTTGAAGTTATTAGGTTCTACCGAAGTTAGGAAGGCATCAAAGTAACACCACATGGAGTCAGTTTGAAGTTGCTTTCTCGTAGAGACAGAGTGAGAAGGATCGCCGGTCATGTTTGCTATAGGATGATCCTTAGTCCATCTACCAAGGTGTTCAAATAGAGTATGGGTGTGTCTTACATTCGAGGATGATCTGTGAGAAGTTGATTCTTCATCAAGAGATTCATTAAGTGGATCATCATGAAAGATTGGTGTTTTTGGTGATTCATCAAAACCTTAAGAAATATTTGGAGATTGTTCTTGTTCTTGTGTTGATGGAGTACTTGATGATGGAGCATCCTGGTCAATGGAAGTTGATACAAGAGAATCGGCTAAAACCACAGCTCTCGAAGCAACAACTTCTTGAACTAGAGAAACAACAATTGATGGAGGAGTGAAGTATTCATCGAACATAGGTTGAAACAAGTGATCCCAATCATCTCTAGTTGGTGGAATACAAGGTTGTTAAGAAACAGGGTTTGGAACGAGTCCTGAACTAGATGTTGCAGGAATCATAGACTGAAGCCCGGGTCCTGAACTAAATTGTTTAGAAGCCATTGCTGTTAGCTCATCAAATGTCACATGAATTGTTTCAATAATTTTCTGGGTTTTTTTGTTGTAGATTCTAAACGCTTTCTTTGCGGGCGCGTAACCAACAAAAATACCAATGTCAGCTTTTGCATCTAATTTACCCAGGTCGTCATTGTCATTGGTAGGATAATATAGTGCACCAAAGACATGAAAGAATGATACATCCGGTTTCGTATCCTACATAAGCTCATATTGATTAGTGTGTATCGACGATGGAATATTAAGATGGTTATTTATCTCCGGGTGTAATGGGCCGTGTTGATTGCTTTGGCCTATAAAAATAATGGAGCTTTAAAAAATATTAACATTGTACGAGCACCTTCTACAAGAGTTTGGTTTTGCCTTTCGACAACACCGTTATGCTGAGGAGTGCGGGCAAGAGATGTTTGATGAGATGCCAACATATTCATAAAATTCACAAAGTGTCTGATTGACAAATTCAATTCCATTATCTGTTCGAACATTACGGACGGTGGCATTCAAACGAACTTGAATATTATTTTCATATATCACATTAATGATGGCCAACAGGGAGCTTCATCTTTTTGTCCCTCAAAAATTCTGACCCCAAGTAAATCTTGAGTAGTCATTGTTTAATCACTAAGGTATACCTTTCCCGTTAATACTCGCCACACGCATCGAGCCACACAAATCTGTTAATCCCAATAGAATAGATCTTGCTTAGTTGTATAAGCCTAAGTTGTATTGAATAAATTCAAAACAACTATGATAGAAACTTTGATTGTGAATATCAAAGACTATGCGGAATCTAGTCAATGATACTAAGAAGAATTTCAATGAAACAGTGGTATGTGTGTAATTACACATACCTTTTACCTAATAAAATGACCCTAAACGACCAAAAACGCACATAAAATGCCATAAATATGCTTGTTTTTGTGTTTGTACTGTGCAGGTACCGGATATTCACTAAAGGACAAAATCAAAGCCAAACCGGACAAAGCCGAGCACGGAATGGAAGAGCGTGAAAAGACAGTCATAGACCAAAAAGCCAAAGTCAACTGAAAAGTCAACCCCGTAAAGTCAAAGCCAAGCCGAAACTGAAGAAAACTTATCGGGCCAACCCGACCTATTTTATTGGGCCAAGTAAGCCCAATAAGACACCATGACAAAGGCTAAATAAGCCTTAAGTCATATTGGGCTCATTTACACCAAATCTGCCAAAACAAATGGCCTTGTTCTCTTTATATGTTATAGCCGGCCCAAATATAAGCCTTTGGCCCAACAACAATTAACCACCGTTAGCCAATACCCTTTTGCACCCCTAACTGTCGTTAGTTTCATATTACCACAAGGACTATCCATGCAATTGAACAAAACACTTTGGGGGACTTAAACTGCCAACTCACCAAAACTTTTCACACCACATGGACCTTCCTTGCAATATAACAATACAAACAGAGGGGCCATATTTGCCATTTCCCTTAACCCGTTACCCTGATTATAAGAAAATCCCCTTTTACCCGCCAAAAACTAACCCCGTTACTGTACATCTCTTTCCCCACTTCACGTGCTACTGTTCCCTCACCCCTGCAACACTCCGAAAACATCACCATCTCACCCCTCCTTAACCCCACACCTACAACAGTCCTAATTCCAAGCTGGAAATCCTATGGCGTACCATTGGACATAAAGAATCAAGGGCCACAATGATAGAACTTGGGGACAAAGGCAATTGAAGGGCTAGGATGAAATTTGGTTCTCTCTCACAACACAAACACAACAAGCACACATGGGAAGAACACAACTGCCTATATATTAAAGAATGAAGACAGAAAGAAGATTATTAGTTTTTAGGAGTAGTTTTAATTTACTTTTAAATGTTTTATTGTCTTTAAGATTCTGTCATTTTAAGTTTTAAAAGCCTTGTAACCCTTTTACAGTTAATGAAATTTTAGCTTTTCAAGTTTTCAAATTCTGTTTTTTTTAGCTTATGCATTCAAGTTATTGTGTGTTTACAAGTCATTCTCATAAGCTCTTTTAAGCTTATAAGAACTGTTTTTAACTCATTCAAAGGTTTTACAAAGGGTTTTGTGAAGTTACTATTACATTCAAAGAAAATTGGAAAATTTGAGCTTTTGGATGATAAGCTTATCAAGGAAGAGCTTATGGGTTTATTAGATTTGCTTATTGTAATAAGCTGGGTAGGTAGAGCTTAATTAGGGTCATTCAACTCCTGTTTTGAGCAAGGAGTCAAGGTACTCTTCATTTTACTTTTTCTTGCCTATCTTTCATGCTTATTTCTTAACTGCTTATTCTGCTTATTTGTGGCTTATTTTCTGCTTATTATTTACTTAATCTGTCTTACTTATGCTTATGTGATCTTATTTGATGCTTGTCTTAAAGTGTTTTAGCTTAAATTTGTATTTTCAATATCTAAAGGGGTGTTTGGCATAACCTTTAAAATGGGTCATTTCGTGTAAAAAAAACTAAAGTGGGTCACCTTGCTATCTTTGGCAAGCATTTTCTAGTAGTTTTTATCTGTTTCTAAAAGATTTTTAGAGTTAAAAGTTGTTTTCAAAGTTTTTTTTGTGTTGTAAGTGTTATTCCAAAATCCATCCGACATCCAAGTAGTGATTTAATTAAATCTATAATGTACCAGATAGTAGGACTACACAATCGAAAGTAAATGGTGGACTAAGTATGTATTCCGAAGTCCAAAACAAGTAAGGTAGACAAGGGAAACACATTCACCAAGTCTAAATATATAACAGGTATTATTGCACTAAGCTCATGACACCGAAGCCTTAACTAGATTTGTGCCCTAATCAGAATATAGGATGCTTGCCAACAACCTAACACCTCTCAATGTTAAATGCACCTTGATCAAACTAGTGACCCAAGGAAAGGGTGGAGAATTGTCAGTCCTGAAAGGATCTATCCACCAACACTTCGCGCTACTACAATAGCAATTAATGGTCATGATAATAGAGGACACACGCAATAATGGTAACTTAGCAATAATAGTCAGGCAGTAATCTGATAGCAGACACTTTGTAACAGCTTGTGCCGAAGTAAACAATCATGTTCCTAAAATTGCACCGTGTACAGAATGTAGGTATTCACGATCTCAAATCATGTAGTAAACAAATCAAACTTAGTAAAAATAATCATGTAACGCTTACGTATAGAAATCAATAAGTTTATGTAGTAAAACGAGCACGTATTCTCACCCCGAAAACAGTTTAAGAAAACCATTAAAAGAGAAAAGGTGGGGCTATGAACTCACCTTAGGAAATGAATGATCGAGGTATAACAGAAATTGCGTCACGATAAAGACGGAAAGCAACCTAATTAGATGTAGGTCGTATAAGTACTACGTACTATGAAATAAGAAATACCGTATATAAGTCTATATACACACATGAAATCATAAGTATGAAATGAGTAGAGTTTTAGATAACCTTAGGTAAATGAGTGATGAGTGAAAAACAAGATCACACTCTTGTGATAAAAACCCAACTTAACTAGAACACCCTAACTTGTTTAAACTTTAAGAATGCTTAACCAAGCCTTCAAATCTCCATGGTATGCCTTAGATATGGTGTAGGATCACTTGTAAATGTTGTAGATAAAAATGTATAGATTGTTTATGGAATATATTTTTGGGACGTGGGATAGGAGCCAAAAGGGAAAGAAAATGATTGATTTTCTTAAGTGATAGAAAATTGTGTGTAGCTATCTCTTTTATGAATGTAATTTACATATATTATATATAACAGGGGTGTCAAAGGTGGTATAAAAAAAATAAAGAAAAAAAAATGACCAAAACTAGTCCAAGGTGGTGTATTGTCGTGTGAGACATAACGGAAGGAAACAAGAAAAAGTGATGATCACAAGACAGCGACTAGGACTTACACCAACTCTACTAGATGACTTACACTGTACTAAGTAATTAATAACCTTATGTTTCTGGTTCCCTAATGTAAGATTACTTCAGAAATGAAGGAATGTGATTGCTTAGATATTTCATATGAAAATAAAATAGTGAAACTATTACTTGATCTTTAATAAGTTGGAAGTAAGTGTAGTTTTATTTAGAATGTATACTTGCAAATTGTATAAGTCTTGTTATTTCTTTGCATATGGGGGGCGTCCTCATGATAAGTGTAGGGAAAAGATTTATACACTGATCCAGAGGAACTAAAATGGTTCAATTCTAATGAAGCGTCGATTTATTTTGTGGTTCCGGATATGCCTAAATAGTATTTAACATGCGAACCGTACACGTTTTACGTACCAAATAAAAATAGACTAATAGGAAAAGTTTATTATACTTTCGTAAAAATAAGAAATTGCTTGTTCGACGAAAAAGTTAATTTAGTTTGGTGGCCATTTACGTTGGTTGTTGATTTTTAACTTACGCGATTTAACTTAACTATTAAAATTAAAAGTAAACGCGTACGATAAAAGAAAAAAAAAAGTGAAAAATGACAAAATGAATGACGTCATAAAATGACCCGAAAATACGGAATGTTACAGTCTTCTCCGGTTAGAAGAGCCTTGTCCTCAAGGCTCAGGTTGCAACACCTGAAGAGGGTACGGTTTAGAGAAGCGATGCGGAAATTTCTCCGAATTGTGTTGATAAAGAAGGTGTAGTTTTAAAGTTACTTTACTTAGCATGACATGGTTTTTCCTATAAATAGCATAGGTAGTCAGTCTATATGCACCAAATATACATAGGCGACTAGGTTATGTATATTTGAGGGTCAACGATGCAATGCTCATTTTCGTCAGAATAGTGTGGTGTATGAAATGGTATCAAATAGTTTTACAATGAAATGAAATAGTCAATGAAGTGAACGTGAAGTAGCTCATAGGGTGACACAAAATGATAGCAAAATGTTTATGGTTGACACAGAGATTGGTTTGTAAACTGATAGTCACAACAAGTGATCAAGAATATTCGAACAATGCAGAAGTAGTCAAAGAAAATGAACGAAAGATTTATTCATCAACGAAATGAACGTAAAGTGACACGTGTTCTAACACTTACGAGATTTCACAAGGTGACACGTATGAAGGTGACAAGTTTAATTGTCATCCGTCCCATCAACTGAAGGCTTCAAAACGATGGATTCCAAATACAACATAAGCTTTCAAAAGCTACATAGAGTGTTCCAAGCACGAGTCGAATGGTAAAGTAACTAGTAGAATTTACAAAATATGCGAATTTTTCGATATCACAAAAGGGAATAAAAGTAAATCGGCCAGTAAAATGCTTCAAGAGTTAATCATGGAGAATCAAAAGAAAATAAGCCATATATACTAGGTCTGCGCTTATATATATGCCAGTATGCGCTCAGGAAATAAATGAGAAATCTAGGAGTACGCAAAATCGAGTTGGTCCATATTTATATAAACAGACCGATATAAGGAAAATAGTAAACATCATAAATAGACGTAAGAGTAACGAAATCAGAGTCTACGTAATAAATACTCATTATCCATTAATATTGTAGTAGGATGCAAAAAGAGAGCAATTAAGGTTACCATGAGAGCAGCGCAGCGCGGATATCGATAAAACAGAGGAAAGACACTATATTTTGAAAACATGTCATAGTCTAGGTTTGAAACGACCTAAGTTCTCTATGACTTCAGCTCTATACATCAGTCACACCCCCAAAATCAAACGGCAGCGGGAATAGTAACATTGGGTTGCTGACTGCAAGGCACAAGGGACAATCACAGAAAACGACCTAAAAGAGACGTTTTATAAAATGTCACATTCATTTAGTTAAAAATGTCAGAGTACCCCGGTTCATTTAATAATGTATTAAAAACAGTGTCAAAACATTTGTCAAATAGTACTCAAGTTATTACCTCAAAATATATACCTGCAGCGACTCGAATGCTTCCCAGGCTCCACTAGCAAAATAGTAACCTGGAAAATACTTGCAAAACGTCAACAAATGTTGGTGAATTCATAGGTTTAAGTAAAAAGCAGTATTGAAATAATTTAAGAAATATTTCAGAAGAAAAGTAGCATTACAACATTTAACACCTCAGGAAATAGTGCACAAGTTAGAAAATAATGCGTAACTTTCTCGTTTTAAGCCCGTTTCTTACGTTTCTTATGTCCACGTTTTCGTATTAAGTCGAGTAATCAATTTTTGACATTTTCATATTTTTAGTCCTCTGATGAACAGTGATTTTACTGTTCATACCAGTTATTTTTGTAGATTAGTTATCGTAAAACCCGTAAATGTCGTATCTTATTCGTTATAGCTCCGTTTTTAGTGTTTCTTTCGAGCACGTCTTCGTTATTGAAAGTTCTATTTATTTATGATGTTTTCCAAAAATAAATACCTCTGATGAACAGTAACTTTTTATAAAATTATTTTTATAAAAGTATTAATTATCGTATAACTCGTAAATTACGTATCTTTTTCGTTATAAATCGGTTTTTCGAGTATCTTACCTTTTTAGAATCGTCATGAGACGTACTATTTTTATAAAACATAAAATCCATGCTTTGGATTTCGACCCAAAACAGCCCCTTAATAATAGTTAGGTACTAATATATATAAACTTGTTTTATATACTTTTTCAAATTAATAAAATACCACAAGTTTTCCACAACCCTTTTTGTCATATGTCATACATATTATTATGTCCATAGGTCCATACTTTGTCCAAATGTTCAAATTAACAAGTCATTAACAATGCTCTTTAACCATAAAACTTCTTTAAGTAACTTTTACTTTACTAGTTTATACCTACACTTTTATACATAAACCAACATGGTAAAATATTTATAATCCCATTATATCATGATATTACCAACCTCGTAACTTATGAAAAAGTGTACAAAATCATGCTTACAAGCAAAAGTACATGTCGAAAAGTATCCTAATGGTGATGAGCCATATAAACATTATATATACACACATGAAATCATAAGTATGAAATGAGTAGAGTTTTAGATAACCTTAGGTAAATGAGTGATGAGTGAAAAACAAGATCACACTCTTGTGATCAAAACCCAATTTAACTAGAACACCCTAACTTGTTTAAACCTTAAGAATGCTTAACCAAGCCTTCAAATCTCCATGGTATGCCTTAGATATGGTGTAGGATCACTTGTAAATGTTGTAGATAAAAATGTATGGATTGTTTGTGGAATTTATTTTTGGGACGTGGGATAGGAGCCAAAAGGGAAAGAAAATGAGTTGATTTTCTTAAGTGATAAAAGTTGTGTGTATGCTATCTCTTGTTATGCATGTAATATACATATATATATAAAAGGTAGTCAAAGGTGGTAGAAAAAAAATAAAGAAAAAAAAATGACCAAAACTAGTCCAAGGTGGTGTATTGTCGTGTGAGACATAACGGAAGGAAACAAGAAAAAGTGATGATCACAAGACAGCGACTAGGACTTACACCAACTCTACTAGATGACTTACACTGTACTAAGTAATTAATAACCTTATGTTTCTGGTTCCCTAATGTAAGATTACTTCAGAAATGAAGGAATGTGATTGCTTAGATATTTCATATGAAAATAAAATAGTGAAACTATTACTTGATCTTTAATAAGTTGGAAGTAAGTGTAGTTTTATTTAGAATGTATACTTGCAAATTGTATAAGTCTTGTTATTTCTTTGCATATGGGGGGCGTCCTCATGATAAGTGTAGGGAAAAGATTTATACACTGATCCAGAGGAACTAAAATGGTTCAATTCTAATGAAGCGTCGATTTATTTTGTGGTTCCGGATATGCCTAAATAGTATTTAACATGCGAACCGTACACGTTTTACGTACCAAATAAAAATAGACTAATAGGAAAAGTTTATTATACTTTCGTAAAAATAAGAAATTGCTTGTTCGACGAAAAAGTTAATTTAGTTTGGTGGCCATTTACGTTGGTTGTTGATTTTTAACTTACGCGATTTAACTTAACTATTAAAATTAAAAGTAAACGTGTACGAGAAAAGATAAAAAAAAATAGTGAAAAATGACAAAATGAATGACGTCATAAAATGACATGAAAATACGGAATGTTACAGTCTTCTCCGGTTAGAAGAGCCTTGTCCCCAAGGCTCAGGTTGCAACACCTGAAGAAGGTACGGTTTAGAGAAGCGATGCGGAAATTTCTCCGAATTGTGTTGATAAAGAAGGTGTAGTTTTAAAGTTACTTTACTTAGCATGACATGGTTTTTCCTATAAATAGCATAGGTAGTCAGTCTATATGCACCAAATATACATAGGCGACTAGGCTATGTATATTTGAGGGCCAACGATGCAATGCTCATTTTCGTTAAAATAGTGTGGTGTATGAAATGGTATCAAATAGTTTTACAATGAAATGAAATAGTTAATGAATTGAACGTGAAGTAGCTCATAGGGTGACACAAAATGATAGCAAAATGTTTATGGTTGACACAGAGATTGGTTTGTAAACTGATAGTCACAACAAGTGATCAAGAATATTCGAACAATGCAGAAGTAGTCAAAGAAAATGAACGAAAGATTTATTCATCAACGAAATGAACGTAAAGTGACACGTGTTCTAACACTTACGAGATTTCACAAGGTGACACGTATGAAGGTGACAAGTTTAATTGTCATCCGTCCCATCAACTGAAGGCTTCAAAACGATGGATTCCAAATACAACATAAGCTTTCAAAAGCTACATAGAGTGTTCCAAGCACGAGTCGAATGGTAAAGTAACTAGTAGAATTTACAAAATATGCGAATTTTTCGATATCACAAAAGGGAATAAAAGTAAATCGGCCAGTAAAATGCTTCAAGAGTTAATCATGGAGAATCAAAAGAAAATAAGCCATATATACTAGGTCTGCGCTTATATATATGCCAGTATGCGCTCAGGAAATAAATGAGAAATCTAGGAGTACGCAAAATCGAGTTGGTCCATATTTATATAAACAGACCGATATAAGGAAAATAGTAAACATCATAAATAGACGTAAGAGTAACGAAATCAGAGTCTACGTAATAAATACTCATTATCCATTAATATTGTAGTAGGATGCAAAAAGAGAGCAATTAAGGTTACCATGAGAGCAGCGCAGCGCGGATATCGATAAAACAGAGGAAAGACACTATATTTTGAAAACATGTCATAGTCTAGGTTTGAAACGACCTAAGTTCTCTATGACTTCAGCTCTATACATCAGTCACACCCCCAAAATCAAACGGCAGCGGGAATAGTAACATTGGGTTGCTGACTGCAAGGCACAAGGGACAATCACAGAAAACGACCTAAAAGAGACGTTTTATAAAATGTCACATTCATTTAGTTAAAAATGTCAGAGTACCCCGGTTCATTTAATAATGTATTAAAAACAGTGTCAAAACATTTGTCAAATAGTACTCAAGTTATTACCTCAAAATATATACCTGCAGCGACTCGAATGCTTCCCAGGCTCCACTAGCAAAATAGTAACCTGGAAAATACTTGCAAAACGTCAACAAATGTTGGTGAATTCATAGGTTTAAGTAAAAAGCAGTATTGAAATAATTTAAGAAATATTTCAGAAGAAAAGTAGCATTACAACATTTAAAAGTGTTATTTCCGAAATCCATCCGAAATCCAAGTAGTGATTTAATAAATCTAGTAATGTTCAGTAGTAGACCAACGCAGATCAAAGTAAATGGTGGACTAAGTACGTAGCCCGAAGGTCCAAACCAAGTAAGGTAGACAAGTGGAAACACATTCACTCAATCTAAAATATATAACAGGTATTATTGCACTAAGCACATGACACCGAAGCCCTTAACAGATTTTGTGCCCAATCAGAATATAAGGATGCATGCCAACAACCGAACACCTCTCGATGTTAAATGCACCTTGACAAACTAGTGGACCCAAGGAAAGGTGGGGATTGTCGTCCCGATAGATCTTCCCCAACACATAAAATGGAACTCAGCGGCTTACTACAATAGCGAATTAACGTTCATGAATAGTAGGGACGTTTATGACTGCAATAAGGTAACTTAGCATAATATTTCATGGCAGTATATTTGGATAGTCAACACTATGTAAACACTTATTGTCCGTATTACTTTAAATTTTTTATAAATTTAAATGTTTTTAATGTGAAAACAACATGTCTACAAATTCACGTTTCAAATTATAGGTATTCACGAACTCAAATCATGTCAGTAAACAAACTCAAACTAGTAAAAAATAATCTTGTAACGCTTACGTATGTAAATCAATAAGTTTTGGATGTAGTAAAACGAGCACGTATTCTCCACCCCTAAAACATTTAAGAAACACAATAAAAGAGAATAGGTGGGCTATGAAACTTACCTTACGTAAATGAATTGATCCCGGGGTATAACAGAAATTGCGTCACGATAAAGACGGAAAGCAACCTAATTAGATGTAGGTCGTATAAGTACTACGTACTATGAAATAAGAAATACCGTATATAAGTCTATATACACACATGAAATCATAAGTATGAAATGAGTAGAGTTTTAGATAACCTTAGGTAAATGAGTGATGAGTGAAAAACAAGTTCACACTCATTGATCAAAAACCGCAATTAATCTAAACCCCCTAACTTGTTTAACCTGTAAGAAGTGCGTTAACCAGCCTTCAAATCTCCATGGTATGCTTAGAACATGAGTGTAGGGAACACTTGTAAATGTGTAGATAAAAATTAGTGATGTTTATGAATTTATTTTTGAGACGTGGGATAGGAGCCAAAAGGGAAAGAAAATGAGTTGATTTTCTTAAGTGATAAAAGTTGTGTGTATGCTATCTCTTGTTATGCATGTATATAACATATAATAGTATATATATAATATAGCATATATATATATATATACATATATATATATATACATAATATAATATTACATACATATAGTATTAATAATAATATATAGTATATATAGTATATATACTATATAATAGGTAGTCAAAGGTGTAGAAAAAAAATGACCAAAACTAGTCCAACGGGTGGTGTTTGGTCGTTGGAACATAAGAAGGAAAACAAGGCAAAAGTGTGGTCAATAGATAGCTAGAGTATTACCAACTCTATGATGTACATGTACTAGTAGTTAATACTTATGTTTCTTGGTTCCCTAAGGTAGAGATTACTTCAAGAAATGAAGGAATGTGTTGCTTAGATATTTCTTGATGAAAATAAAAGAGTGAAAGTATTACTTGATCTTTTAGTAAGTTGTAGGTAAATGTAGTTTTTATTTAGAATGTATACTTGCAAATTGTATAGGTCTTGGTTTATTTCTTTGCATATGGGGGGCGTCCCTCTTGAATAATGTGGGCGAAAGTAAAAGAGAAGAAGACAGAAGATACAGTAGTGTAGGAGTAGATTAACTTAAATTTTAATGTTTTTAATTTGTGTTTCTAGTATTTTAAATCCTGTCATTTTTATTTTAAAAGCCTTGTAATCAATTTAAATTAATGAAAGTTTCTGTTTTTAAGTGTTTACATTTCTGTCTCTTTTAAAAGATTTATGCATTTAAGTTATTATGTTTACAAGTCATTCTCATAAGCTCATTTAAGCTTATAGGAACTGTTTTTAAACTTATTCAAAGGTTTTACAAAAGGTTTTTGTAAAGTACTGTTAAATTCAAAGAAGATTGGAATTTTGAGCTAATGGATGATAAGCTGAAATGGAGGAGCTTATGGGTTATTAGATTGCTTATTGATAAGCTGGGTAGGTATTTAGAGCTTATTAGGATTTTTAAATCCCTGTTTTGAGCAAGGGGCTAAGGTACACAACTTTTTCTTTTTCTTCTTGAATTTCTGTTTAATTGCTTATTTGCTTATGGCTTGCTTATTTGATCTTATTTGTGCTTATTCTGTTAAAATAGTGCTTATTTTCTGTAGGATTTCAAAAGTAGTCTTCATAATCTAAAAATAGGGTCTGTTTTATTTTTCTGTTTTCAAAACTGTCAAAACCAAGAGTGCTTATTTATAAGCACTCTGGTCTGTTCTTTTTGCTTATTAGTCTTAAAATAGTTTAGACTTAATTTGTTCATGCTTATGTCAATCTGGTTTTGCTTATTTGTTAGTTATCATAGCCAAAAAAATAGTTTCTAAAAATAAAGGGGTGTTTGGCACAAGGCCAAAATGGGTCAGAATGGAAGTGTTAATGGGTTGGGGTCACTTGGCCATCTTTAACCAGCTTATTTTAGTCATTATAATCTGTTTTTCCAAGTTTTATGGTCTTAAAGCTTGTTTTGAGTCTCTCCTAACTTGTCTTTGAAATCTGTCATGACAAAACAAATTTGAAGTGCTTATTTGGTTAAGGCTTTTAAAACAGCTTTTGAGTCTTGTTTTAGTTTTCTTTTTATAGTCATATTGCATTGGTCTAGTTGCTTTTTGGTTTACTTTTGTTCTTGTTCAAAACTGTCACACAATTTGTTAAGTGTCCTTTGTTTAAAAACAGCCCTTTTAACTAGCTTTTTCATGCTTATTCTTAATTTCAAAATATCTTTTGATTGTTAATCTAAGGTCTTAGATGTCCAAAGTCCATCTGTTTTGAGGTTTTAAGCAAATTAGGATCTGTTTGCTCATTTTTTTAAGCTCAAAATAGCCATTTTTCTGTTTTCAAAACTTTAAGAAATTCAGCAAGTGATGAGTGATTATAAGCTTTTTCATGAGCCAATTTCAAGGCTTAATGAATTTCAAACTCAGTTTATATTAGTGTTTTAGATAGCTTATAGGCCATATATTTTAGGGGTGTACCTCATTAAGCCATAAGGATCCACTTTGGTGCTTAAAAATAAGCCCAAAGGTGGTCCCTTAGGCTGTTTGTCTGCCTTTATTTGCCAATATGCTTATTTGCCTTTTTCTGCCTTTGTTGCTTATTTTCTTGCTTATTTTGTACATACACTTATTATTAGGTCTATTATACTATCTACTTTAGCTTATTTTAGTTTTCCCCTAGCTTATTCATCCTAAAATAGCCTAACAGTTAAGCCATTTGGCTTTTGGTATGAAAAGTAGCATTCTGCCACCATTTTGCTTAATTTCCCAGCTTATTTCAAGTTTTTGTAAAAAAGTATTTTTTTTTTTAAATTAACTTATTTTTACTTGTTTTATAAGTTTTAAAAAAAAATAAAAAAAAGTTTTTATAAAAAGAGAGAGGCCCAGGCTCGAACCCTGGACCTCCCCCTTTATAGCAACGCCCCACACACACACTCCATAACCAATTGTGCTACAATAGCTCATCTGCTATTGTTTGCACACATTATAACTTTATACTTTTTTAGCCCAATAAGCCTATAAGCTCTTTTTGCTTTTTCCCGGCTTATTCAAATAAGCTGGGAACCATTTTGTATTTTTCATAGATTCCTAACAACTTTAGCTACTTTCTGTAATTTTTTTAGATTTTTATAAAATCGTTTAGTATTTTTTATAATTTATTTAGGTTAAAATCTTAATTAATTCATAATAAATAAATTAAAAGTCAAAAAAATATAAATCTTTTTTTAAAAATTTTCTTTTATCGTTTAGGTCCTAGGAAAAATAAATTCGCTTTCGTAGGGTTAATTTTTTAGAAATTCGATTTTTAAAGAACGGGATCGAATCCCGTTCTCGTTTGCTTCGCGTTTTTAACTTTAAATGTTTCCGTTTTTGGTCTAGTTTTCTTTATTCTTACTTTTTAGTCATTTAGGATTAGTTAAAAGTAAAAAAATCACTTTAGGTTTAAAATTTGAAAATTTAGATTTTTCAGTCGCGTTTTTACGTTCCCGTTTTCGTTTTTTAAGTTTAAAGCCTTTCTAGCTTTCGTTTTTAGGTTTTATTTATTCGTTTTTGCATTTTATTAAGTAGAATTAGGATTCCAATCCAATCTTTGATCATTCAAGCATTGTTCAAACCGAAACTCGATTTTCCATTCACGCCTCGTCGGGAAGAACGACCCGGGTCCGGTTTTAAACTTCGTGGATAACGAAGTGAGAAGCCGATACTTCCGGTAATACTATACTACTATCATTGATATTATCCTATTTGTTATATATATTTATATATTTATTTATATTTATATATAGTAAAAGGGAGTATGTCAGTACATATCCTGGCGCCGTTGCCGTGGGACGCCGTAGACAATCGAATATTGAAGTTGAAGTTTGTCGAGTTTGAAACCCATCCTCGTAGAATTATCATTCTCGTCTTTGTGTGAAATATACTTCTATTAATTTAAAAAAAAAAAAAAACACAAAAATATTTTTCATTTTCTTTTATAGTTAGTATAAGATAAAAAAAACAAAAAAAAACCAAAAATATAAAAACATTGTCCATAATAATAAATAAAAATCATCATCAATATAATGCTTTCAACTGAAGCATTATCATAATAAGTTCCCGAACAAAAGATTTAAAACTTGCCTTTGTGTCACTTGTGAAATACGGCTCACCTTTAATTGATAAACAAACTATAAGAGGGGTATAAGGAGGGTTGTTCCTAGGAACTACGACCCGAAAGGAGAAGGTTTTTAATAGCTTCGCGCTTTCCCGCTCCTCCGCTCCTTTGTGCGTTTTTCTTTTAGAGAGCTACCGTGAAACGAGTTGATTATTGGTTTAAGTTGTCTTATCTCATTTTGTCCGTTAATAAAATATATTGCTTAAAAAATTCAAAAAGGCAAAAATAATCTTCTTTTTCTTCTTATCCATTTAATTCTTTTCTTAACCCTCAATTATTTAATTCTTATGGCGTCACTCGATCGTCGTTTGAATCCCCTTTATGCGATTAAAGAGTGTTCGTCTTGTGAAAATTTGCACACTAAAGACTGTAGTTGTTCAAAAGGGAGTCTTAAAGACAAAATTCTTGTTCCCGTACCCGACTTGTCTCAACGACCCCTTATAATTGAAAAAATTTATCTCGATTATGGAGACCCGGTTCATGGTTTATATTGTCGACAATGTGCTCTAATACGAAAGGCATTGGAGGAAGTTTTTCAAGATTTCCAAGACACTTCCAAGTCATCCGATGACGATACTGACTTTGTTAATCAAGAGCCATTCGTTGTCAAACAAGGCCCCATTGTAAATTCTTCACAAAGTCCTCCACAAATTAACCACAATTGTTGTTACGAGTGTGGTGATTCGTTAGACGATATCTTTTGTCAACGATGTACTTGTAAGTCTTGTGGGAAAGGTGCTCATTATGGTTACAATTGTCCACCGCAAATTCCGATTATCTCTAATCCGAAACCATGCTACAATCAAAACCTTAATGAGATCCTACAAAATTCGCAAAGTTTGCAACAACAATGTCTTTTTGGTACGTGCCCACAATATGGTTATAATGAATATGATGGAGTTTGTTTTTATTGTACTGTTGGAAATGGAACACCAATCAATTTTTCAACTCCGTACTCTTCTAACGATTCTCCAAGTATTGCAAACCATCCTCCACAACCCCAATACGCACCATACTCTTGTGAGTTATGTGGGAACGATTCTCATTACGGTTATGATTGTCCACCTCAAGTCCCGTTTATCTATAATCAGGACCCGTGTTTCAATCAAAACTTTGATTATTTTCCACAAACTTCACCGAATTTTCCACAACAATATCCTTGTTGTGAAAATTGCGGGGGTCCTCATGAGACTTTTCAATGTCAACCGATGAATGAAGACTATTATCATGAGCAAAATTCTTGCTATGATTCTAATTCTTTCGGCTTTGACCAAACTCAACCCCCGCAATATACCGTCAATCATCCAATCTTCAATGCTCAAAATGAGCTTCTCAATTCTCAAAATAAGCTTATGGAGAAAATGACATCCATATGTGATATTGTTGGTCAATATATGCAAAAGAAGGAAGAAGAAAAACGAATTGCGGAAGATCAAGCGGCTAAAGATCGGTATTGGAAGATTCTCATTTGCTATGATGATGACGAGGACTATACCATTGCAATCACACCCGTCTTACCAACCAAGGAGCCCGTTAACTCTCTAAGTATGGGGGACGAGCATCTTGACACAATTCCGGCAACAGAATCGGACGAAGTAATAAAGTCTAGTGTTGAGGACCTTGTCCCAATCCCAAGTGAGTCCGAGGGTATTCCCGACAGTGTATAACAATCCAAGAATTTTCATCAAACCACCCCTCTTAATGCTCTCAATGAACATTCTGAGATTGTTGTCAATTCCAACGATGATAATTCTTCGAGTGATGATGATTCTCCCTACAGTGAGGATATCGATTATGTCGATGCATCACCTCCCGATGCTGAGATCGTCAGCTTAGAGGTAGTGGAGATTGTTAACCCAGAAGTTAGAAGGATTGATGATGATATTCTTTTAACAATCAAAGACGATATCCTTCATGAAAAATTGTTGAATGTCAATCTTCTTATTGCTAAGATCGATGCATTAAGAGATACTCCTACTCCATCTTTCGATGTTGTAACCAAGTCTACCTCCATATTTTCTAATCTTTTCTTGGAGGAGACTAACACCTTTGATAATTCTATTCCCAAATCTAAAACTTTTCACTTTAATCTAGAAGAGATTAGTAGTGGCAGTCCCATTACTCGTTCTGATTTATCTCTTCCGGATTATAAAGCTTTCTATGTTGATAACGATCATTTTAAAAAGAAGAGTAGTGGCAGTACCACTACTCATGTTGATTTTTCTCGATATGACTCGTTTATCTTTGATCTTTCAAATAAAAGTTAAAGAACGAAAGTAAAGGATTATCCGTACCTTAGCTTAAGCAATCTAACACGACCTTGACATTTACCAACTTACTTGTTGTTCCTTCCAAAAATCTACACGCGTAGATTATGAAACCAATAAATATTAACACTCTAGTATTATCTTGTCCATTATTTTGTTTTATTATTACATTAATATTTAAAAACACATGTTACATTAGTAAAGATATGAAATATGTATTAAAGTCTAGGGGTCAAACTTGTCAAATTTTAATTTTAATTAACTAGAAAACATTTCCCTCTTGATAACCTTCTTCTTCATTTGAAATGATAAAAATGGAACGTTGGTGTTTATGATCTCGCGGAGTCATACGGTTATCGTCGGTTAAAAGTAAATATATCACGTTGATCGAAAAAGTATCACGAACACAATGGTGTAAGTTAAAAGACCTGCGATCAAACGTTATTCGAACCCAAAAAAAAACACAAAACACCTCGTCACGTCCTCTTAATAAACGAAACCTACACCCTACAAATGCAAGCAGCTTATTCATCCCCTTGTCATCATATCATCACCATTACCTCATCACCTTGGACTCCAAGGTCTTCCTTGCCTCGTCACTACTCAAAACGCCACCACCACCTTCATAGTTTGGCTAGTCATTTCTCTTGCTCACCAAGGACTTCACCACCACCCTACACATCACCTATCTACTGCCCTAGGTCTCCTTACTCAGCCCCTACATGTCCTTGGTCCCCAAGTTGAGTCCTACTATATATACGCATGCTTTCATGCATGATTTCTCACATTTCAACTCACAACACACACATAAAACTCTCCAAACTCTCTCAAGATCCACACTAGCAGATCCATGGAGTTCATATGAAGATTTAGAAGTCCTAGGTTTGAAGTCTTGAAGCCCTATACTCATCTCAAGCCACACGACACCAAAACAGCCCCATTTCGCAAAGTTTCTGATCATTTTGATCAAATTCATGCAACGTGTTCATGTAAGTTCAAATCTTGTTCAACACTCTCTTAATACACCTCTTAGAACACCTAGCATCTGGTATGGAAGGTTTCCTAACTCAAATCTTAGTAAAACACGTTTTCTACTTTCACATAAAATCATAGAATTGGTATTTTGACCCATTTTCACACCTTCGTAACTTTTAAATTCCATTAACAACCTAGGGCCAATTTTTGATATGTTAAACCACTCCTATAACACTCTAGATCTGTACAATAGTAGTCTCTAATTCAATCTTTAACTCGATCAAATGATGATACCAAATCTGTCCCAAAACCGAGCTTCATACGCCATTTTTGTGGACACATGTTCACTCCTTCATGTCTTTTGATTCCTAAACACAACCTATACAACTATTTGCA